>CANXYI011491747.1:0-13873 GCA_948208565.1 Hura crepitans
TTTTTAAAGGTTCATATAAATTGATCCCTATGGCTATATTAGGCCATTACAGTTGTCGAGGTCCAAAATGTTACCCACTACACACTTTTTCAGTTCCCTCTTAGTCTGGTGTCTATAAGTGTCATCTACCTAGTCGGGCCTATGAAATGGAATTAAAGCAAAGTAAAATACAATTTTAAAATGATTACTGATAACTTATGATGAGAAATTTAATAAATAAAACATAGTTGCATTTTTGTAATTAGTGGATAAAATGGCATGTCACCTGAGCAACATAAATCACTTGACATATCATCTATACATTGCATTTTAATTAGTACATTATCATTGCATGGTTGCTTATATATTTAACATGATTCAAATAGTTTAAATTCACCATAAAATTTTTTACTTAGCATACCTATGTTGTGGTGCACAGGTAGTAAGGATAAGTAGACTAGCTTCAGATATCATCCAATGTATCAATATAAGTGTTGAAGGGTAAATAAAGTTTCTTTTATTTAGGTAGTGGCACTCATGTAAATATTTTAGGTATGGGTCAGCATGTTTAAAAGCTACGTTATCAATATATGTCTATAATTATAAGAACTAGGAGTGTTGTACCTAATCAAGTGGCTTAATTAATGACTTTAAATATAAATCTTGATGAATGTGGGCGTGTTGCTATGTGTGAGTAATATGTGTTGGATGTTTGATTTAGGGGACCAAAAGGGTCTAGAAGGAGGTTGATGGGTTATATTATCGTTAGAAGTGCTTTTATAGGTAAAAAATATTTTTCGAATGTCCCTAAGTAGCTATTGTGCTGCCCAAAATTTTCCAAACATAAGAAAGGTCTATTAAAGGAATTCTAGTATGAAAATGACATGATATGATAGATTGTGGAGTTAGATACCTAATTTAAGGCCAGTCTAATTAAATATTTGGATTTCAGTAAGTGTTAAATGAATGGACCCTCGGGAAATCTAATAATGGGTGACTTATAGGAAGTGCAACACTTATCAGATTTCCTTTGAGATTTGGTAAGGGTTGTCACAAATAGATTAAATAAAATCCCCAAAAAATATCATATAACTTGCATCACAATAAAAACACAATGTTAGTACAAGGAAAATGACAAAATTGATAGAAAGAATAAATAATAAAAGGAAATTAAATAAACAATTAAAGAAATAATGAAGAAAATCAGAAATAAAAACAAATGAATAAATAAATAGCATGTGAAAAGAGAATAAAAAAATTGAATCGAAGAATAAAAAAAGAACAATACACTAATAATAGACAACTAGAATGTGACTACTACATCTAATTGGTCAATGAGTACCAAAATAAAATAAGGTTACCACATTTAACTGGTAAATGGATAACAAATAAAATAAAATAAAATGGTATCATGCTTGACTAGCAGATAAATAAAAAAATAAAAAGGAAATAAATAAAGAGAAGAAGGAGAATTTGTCAACCCATCATATATAATTGCCTTTAGGAATAAACTCAAGAGTAAATCAATAAAAAGTTTAAAAAAAACTATAAAAATTAGAAAAAGATGTTTAGAAAGTTTCTTTTACATCTTTTTGGTATGCATTTACTGAGAAAATTTAACCCCTTTAGATTGGTACGGAGTTTGACTTTTATACACAAAAACTGAAGCTAAAAGTGGTTATTTTGGCCTGAGGAAAATAGGCATTTTCGAGGCCAAAATGGCCATTTCCCATGGTAAAATGGCCGTTTTTGCAACTAAACTAGCCATTTTCCATGGCCTATTTAGGAATCTATCCGGGATTTGAACATGAAAAATGGTGTTGTATTAAGAGTTGAAAATGACCATTTTTAATAAAGTGAAAATAGCTATTTTTTCTTAAAAAACAACCATTTTGGCTTGTGCAAAGTGATTGTTTTATGCGGCAACATGACCCCGTATTGTCCCAAAATGATTTTTTTTTATAAAATTTTACTCCATATAGTAGGGGGCTTCACCCCCCTGATTTCAATGTTAGGCATCGACCTTAGCCCTATTGGTCCAATCCCTTAGCCCACAATAAAAACCTATTTTTATTGCATTTTTGTTGTATTGCGAGCTTGTCGAGCCAAGTTAAAGTCTACAATAAAAAATTCAATACTTTTCTCAAGTCTTAGCCACAACATTCTTATTTATCATAATTTACCTATCTTTGTTCATCATTATGCAATCTGAAAATGAAAGGCCTAGAACCTAGTGCCTATATAGCCATTAAGAGGATTGATAGAACTGCCATATGTATTACAAAGTGAGTGAGGCTACTGGGAGATTCAATAGGGCTATTGCACACTTATATTGATATGATATGCTAGTGCAGCAGCTGTGAGGTCTAATATGTGGGCCAATACATAGAGTTGAGATCCCGTTATTCAGTATTAGGGATAAGTCTATTAGGTATGGGATAGGTTAAATGGTTAACAAAATAAAAGATCAATGGAACCTTAATAAAAGGATACTGTAATGTAAAGATGATATTTTAAATAATATATCATACAGAATATGCTACATGAATTTAATGGTTATATAGGGAAGCTTAAGGAATATATTAAATAAAAACAAGGGTAATTCAAGAGAAAGTAAAAAATGAGAAGCATGTTTTAAATAAAGGAAGATACAAATACATATAAAAATAGATGATACAAGAATGAGATAACATGGTTGAAAATGCTAAAACAAAAGAGATAGATTTGCATTATATGTGTGCATAAATAAAGAACACTAGTAAGACATAGCTATAGACATAAAAGGAATTTAAGAATACATATGTCTAAA
The DNA here is from genome assembly GCA_948208565.1 of Hura crepitans. Classification (NCBI taxonomy): domain Eukaryota; kingdom Viridiplantae; phylum Streptophyta; class Magnoliopsida; order Malpighiales; family Euphorbiaceae; genus Hura; species Hura crepitans. Next base: position 2,789 of record CANXYI011491747.1, read on the forward strand.
TGATAATTAATGGCAATAAACAACAAAATGTGTTAAGACATAAAAAAAAATTAATTATTAAACAAATAAATAAAAATACTAAAACATAAGCAAAAGAAATAAAGAATTATTGCATAAAAGAAGGAAACTGTTACACACCTTCAGGCAACACACTTCCTAACAAGTCACCAATTTTACGATTGCTCTAAGAGAAAAATGCTTAACACTTATAGACTGTTCTAAAACTCTATCATATTTGGCTTAGATGTCCAGTCTAATCTTTATCCACATTGATACATGGTCTGACAGACTCAGACAAAGCATTTATAGATACTGTACAGGTTACAGAAAAATTGGTAGCACAACAGCTACTCGGGTGACATACCAATTATTTTTTAACTTGTTAAAAACACTTCTATAAGTAATAACCATAACCTCCACCTAAACCCATTAGTCCCCCATTCAATCATCAACACACCTTATATAAGTCAAAAACACACACATAGGGCCTTAGGCCCATAAATATCAAAGTCACAAGCAATCCCAAACAAACAAAACACCTATTCTGGATTGCTTAAGCTTATGGACTTCAATAGTCTTCTAAGCATGCTAGACATATAACCTACAACTCTTGCATGAGTGCCTACTATATAAATCAAAACAAACATAAAAATTGGACCCTTGTTATCTCTGCTGCTACACTGTATGTACTATGAGGTTTGATAGCTACTCTCACTTACCTATGCACCAAAACACTTGTACACTAAGTATATAACTCAGTGGTGAATTTAATATATTAAAAATATATCTTATATAGGCACATAAATGCTTTAATTCGCTAACAACATAGGATTTAAGTGTATAAAAACAAGTTAAAAATTACAATACTCATTTCATGTACATGTATTCCATCAGCTTGGTAATTACAGTTATGCCATTGTGATAATTTTGTGGAGTTTATTTCTTTCAGTTTATTAAATCAATCCATTATTCCTAGATGCATTATTTAAATTATTAAGTAGGCCCAACTAGGTAGACATAACTTACAGACACTAGACCAAGAGGGAAATGAGTGGTGGTAGTGGCCTTACATTTTAGGACCTTAGTCTTTGCCCGACCTAGTGCAGTGGCTCAATCAATAATCTCAGTTGTTGTACCGACCTAGTCTGATAGTAGGGTCTTATAACTCCCTAGTATAAAACAGATAAAATTATCCTTATCTCACCATAGCATTACATCAGTATGCATCATTAATATATACATATCATTGTGTAATGGCACAACTTGTAGGCCTTAGTGGCTATACCTACCTACTCTTACAAAGGCAATAACATAATCTATATCAATGTGTAATGGCCTATCTAGTGGACCTTAGTGGCTGCACCCACCTAGTATGACAATACACACATCTAGTAGCTGCAAATCCCTTACTAACTGGTCAACCCATCGTGTGGGTGTCTAACTAATAGGCCATCTTATTTTATTTTATGTTTATTTATTCATGGGTCATCATTTTATATTTAATGACATTTAACAATCAATTACAAATTTATTTCAACAGTTGAAATTTAACCAGCACAGTTACAAGTAATTTTTAGTCCTACCAAACAATTATGAGTTTATTTTTTGAGCCTAATTTAATTTTATCTTATATGCACAATTAAGCCCATTTTATTCCTTTTATTAAGGCCCTATTACATGCTATTTATGATTCATATTTACACTAAGCCAAATTTTGTCCTTTTATAGGACAGTTATAAGTCACTTTATGAGTTCCTGACACCGTTATAAGACTATAGCCACTAATTTCTAGGCATCTTTCCATACCCTTTTTATGCCATTATGAATCACTTTTTAAGCTAAGTTTTCTGTACTCTTTTTAAGGCATTTTAAGACAATTTCTTTTTACTTACTTAAAGCCATTATTTTCTTATGCATCATCTATTCTTTAGCATACCATATTACTCCCACATATGGATTGTCTTGTCAATTTAATAATATACAATTATTGCCACTCCAACCATACTATTTTTGTATCTTAATATTTACCATATCATACATATTATACCTATGTCCCCATGCTACTCCCTTCGACCAAATATGTTTAACAATCAATGATATACATTTTTGTAACACCCCTTACCCGTTCCTGAAGGAAATAGACAAAGTGTGCTACTGCCCATAGGTCAACCCTCCTTAAATTACTTTGGGGTTCATTCATTTAACACTAAAAGCATATTGAACATTTTTATCCTATCTTGGCTGGCTAATGGTTATTATTGTACAACCTTCTAATGCTACCTTTTTTAGTTTGGTAAAACCTCAGTTTACATCTGTTATCCATTTTACAGAAAATTGAGCAACATAACAACTACCTAGGTGAAAAACTAAAACTTTTTCCCTACATAAAAAGCATTTCTATAAACATTATAGGCTAATTCCTTAACTTTAAGACCCTTTTAGTCCCCTAAACCATAGTTAATATAGACACGCAACAATCACAGGGTTTTAGACCCATAGATGTCCAACAACTAAACATGCACATATATATATATATTCACCAAAATTCAGGTTTCCATAGAACATGCAATTTAATTATATGAGTGTTTAGGATGTACATCCACTAACTAATTATACCCCAATATACATGAGTACACTACCATAATATAACTAAAAGTGTATAAAAATTATACCCAAAAAGAATTTTAGCAATAGCTACACTGCACTGATGAAGTTGGACTGCTACCTCATCTACAGCCTGTGCATCAAAACACTAATGTGCTAAGTATACACTCGGTGATGGAATTGACACAATAAAGGTATGTCGTGAATGTAACACATGTATGAGGTCATATATATACAAGTATAGACATTGTAATCCTTTTTATGCAGGTTTATTAGACTAGATACCATTTATGTACTATGTCTTTCAATGCCTTATTACACAAGAAATTAATTTTATACCATTTAACCAGTCTAGTTATTTAAATCTATACAGTACCTTAATTGCCATTTTAATTTCCAAATGATATTATTGTCATTCAATTAATGTTATCTAGGCCTATAACAAATAAACTACATTTTAAGACACCAGATAGCAGGATTTATCTTGTGTAGTGGCCCATATTTTAGGCCTCGATAGCTGCACTTACCTAGTTTGATAGTAGGGATCGATACATAGACCTATTAATACTAGACTATAAGATAGCAGGGATTAATCCATGAACCTCCTAATATCTACAAGTGGGATAGCAAGGATTATTCATGTGGAACCTTTCAATACCCTAAGTTAACATCTCTAATGCAATACAACTAGATAATAGGGATCAACATCATGGGACCTCCCAATATCCATACAAAGCTAATGTGTAGCAAGGATCAGCCCAGGTAGACCTCTTAATACCCGAGTGGGCAGGGTTCAATCTTAGAACCTAGACGGCTGCACTCATAATCACATCAAACAATAGTGACCTTAGGAGGACAAAACTACTTAGCAGCTACTAACTCCCTAGTTGATCGGTCAACCCATCCAATGGGTGTCTAACTAATAGGCTAAAACACTATTCATTATTCACTTACGTAGTTTTTATTTAGTGTCCACCTTAATTCATGCCATTAACATCACCCATGTTCATTTTATGCATGTTGTTAAATAGTTTTCCATTTTAGGTCATTTGTTGTAACTTTACTATTCATTTAGTAATTTTTAGTTTAAGGTACTATTCATTTAGTCATTTTCTAACATTATGCCTTCTATAGCATTAAGCATACCAATCTAAAATCCATCTTTTCTACCACCATTTCACCTCATAATCACCATTGAACTATTTATCATTTTCATGCAAACATATTATACACACATAACCTCCATTTTATGTATCAGTATTTATGTTAACATTATACATCCAATTAGGTCGCTATTTCTCAAGCTACCATTCCACACATCTTATTATTATTGTTCACATTCCAAGCATAAGTTATAAATCCCATTTAAATGTCAATGCCATGCCTAACATGTCATATACATAAACGCACAAGCCATGCCAATTATGCACACCATTCATCCATACTTAATACACATATCCACACTCAATTTCTTCCATCCAAATCATGCATAAAATGTTATTTTTACATTCTCAACACAACCACATCATTCATTTCCATCAATTATATGCCTAACACTATGAATGTCATTTTGATACACATGTATACACACAAGTTCATGTATAAACATATGACACATAAAGATCGGGTTAAATCCACATACCTAAGTTGTGAAAATTCCCTTTTCTCCACCACTTGAATGCCTTGGATGGGGTACTCCTTTAATACCTTTTCTTTGACATAAAAATAAAGGATTTTACCTTAGAAAAATTCCTAAAAATCCTACACAACTCTAAATTGAAATCTAAAACTATAGAATTTCTTAGAATACCTTAAAGTACCTAAAATAAAAATAAAAATAAAAATAAAAACACTTACACCAAAATTTGACAATATTCACCAAGTTTCAATTCCTCTTTTTCTAGCCTCTTTTTTTTCTTTATGTTAGAGGAATTAGCTTTAGGAGGCTATGGAGGTTAATAACGATGTGTAGAGCGTAAGAATTAATGGTGGGAGGAGAGAGAAAATAAAGAAAAAATGAGGAGAGAGAGTCCTTAAATGGCATTAGATTTTGGGGATTTTTGGGGGAGAAGATGATGGCTTACACATGTGACACTCTCACATGTGTGGGCCCTTTTCTATGGGTGGGTGGATGGCTCATATCATAACACGTGGCGATTTAACAATCTAATTTCTCTCAATTTTCTTTTAAACATTAAAATTTCACAGAAATTTCTCTAAACCTCCAAAAATAATCATTCAATTTTAAAAATCCTTGATTAGTGCCATTAAGGCCCTCGTAAAATTTCAAGTCAAAATTCCACTGTCAACTTTAGGTCACTATTCACCCCTAGAATAAAATATTCCAAACAAATATCAAATGACCTTAGAAAATTAAAATTCCTTCACCATTATGTAAATTGGAATATTTAAGGTTCATGGCATGGTATTTTTTTGATTTATTTGGGCACATCTCGGGAATGTCCCGACACAACCTCATTTTATGATACTATTCACTAACTCTTAACTTGAAATGATTTATTGGTTTTGCTAAATTTTTAAATTCTTTTATTTTGTCCATTTTTAGGCCTATCAAAGTTTTATGACCAATACACCCTTTACTGGCCATATTAAGATGCCTCGACTCACTAAGAACATTATTCATGCCGTAAAGATACTATTCATGAAACTTAGACTGACTGGAGTTACATTTTCCATAGGTTATGACACTTACATGCTACATTTTATTAGTCTAATGCATGATCACATGCAAATACTTGAAAGCCATTTATTATAACTATTACTCCCACATGTTTTGGCCATATAGATATCACATATGTGAGCATGCATTACCTTCTTTATTTCATCACCTAAGCATACATTTCTATGTTACATGTACTTACTATCTTGAGCCATCCACCATATACCCTACTATACATGTCTTAGATTCCTAACATCTCTCTCTCGACCTAACATTGCAAAGGTGGTACACATTCCTTCTCTTACAAGCAACCAAGTACCAAGCATTTTCCCTTCTACACACCTTTATGATATATTAATCTAATAACCTTGCCAACCTAACTATCCCATGCAATACTACTTACCCTTAAATCTAAAACACCTAAGTAGCACCTCTCAGCCATACTCATTTTATATTTAGATACATGTATTTTTTGTTCATTAAGCCACCATACACATAATTCATGCACTATCATCCTAACTAACATGCACCTATATGTCCTATATCATACATTACATACCATCCCCCTCTCTCACACACATGCTTACCATATGCCTTCTAAGCCAAAGTACCAATTGGTACCTCTCAGCTAAAGGATATAGTCATCCTTATGCGCATGTTTCCTCCCCTTACACACCTATACATAATTCATCCATTCCCTTAACATACACTCCTAAACTACCCACCTTAAAATGTCAAAAACAAAGTTAATTACATTTACACCTCTCAACTTTTATTCAACAACTACCATGTAGCCACTTTTTCACCACATTATAGGCTTACACCATACCATACTTAACAAAGGCCCCCTTTCTTATACATAACTCATAAGCAAAGCTCACACACCTAACCACAGAGGAAAAATTTACTCAAACTCATAGAAGTAGTAAGACTAACCCCTACTTCTTAATAACACACCCAATTAACATCACTTAAGCTTATATGAATAATTTTCCCTTTAACACTCATTGTAACTAGGAATTACCTACTATAAGAGCATAAAATTCTCAAAGAAAAGAGGTAAGGCATGTTGGTAATTAATTAAATCCACATAACTTGTCAAAAGTTCATGTAGCCTTTCTCCCTTAGCGTTATTCATAGGACTTCATTTCCTTTTAACCTCCCTCATGCCTTTAACAAAACTGCCCCTTATCATTTATATATGCTCATAATTAGAAATTTTAGAGATATAATAAACCTTAGGATGGGAAACTACTAGTCCTAATATAGAAAAAAGAAAGAGATCACTCAAACCTAAAATTTTCTAGTCATGCCACCTTATTTTTACTTGGGACTTAGGTGAATTTTCTTCAATGATAGTGATGAGCTATGGTGATAATTACTTCATAGTAGCAAATCTTTGCAACTTTATGAAGATTTAAAGAGTGGTTTAGCTAAAAAATTATGAAGGAAATTGATTCCAAACTAAAAACCCTTTGCAAGAACCAATGTGGACATAAAAGGTGAGAAAAGAAATAAAAAAATGGAGGTGGGTGGATGTAGGGGCTAGGTGGCATTTAGGTGGAGTTGTCCACCTATCCAAGCCATTAGAGAGAGTGCTAGGATGCCTTAGTTTGCATCACGAGGTGGCCACATGCCCCGAAAACTCGATTTTTTAAAAAATCAGAGCTAAAACTTTATGGAATTTTTAAAAATCACTCAAACATTGAAGAATTGTGTTGTTTGCTCCTAAAATCCTTAATTAGGTCCAATTAGATTCCTATAAAATTTTGCAAGAAAATTCCATCGGGAAGTAGGTGAACTAATTCCTCGGGAATCTCGATTTTTCAGTAGAATTTTGAGAAATTTTAAAATTTCACCTAGACCTTAAAAATGATTGCATTTTTTTTAAAGAAATCCTTAAATAGCTTTATTTAGGGCACAAAAAATTTCACGGCCGAATTCCTTAGGGAGATTGGCTAGTGAAATTACTAGAAAATCATAATTTTGTCGAAAATTTTGAAAAATCCTCAAACGACCTCAAAAAATTAAAATTCATTCTCTGTTGGTCTAATTACAATTTCTAACCTTCATGGTATGATATTTTCATGTCCATCTGAGCACATCCTGGGTCATTCTTGGCCCTACTCAATTTGAGCCTATGGCCTACTAGATTACAGCTCGAAATAATTTATTGGTTCTGGTAAATTTTGAATTTGAGTCATTTCTACCCTTTTCAAGCCTCTTAAAGTTTAATAGCCAGTATGCCCTGCCTTAGGCCTCGTGAAGGTGACTCGGCACTCCAGGCACACTTTTCAGCCATTAGAGTACTATTTATAGAGCCTCGACATGTGGGCATTATAAAAATATAGGTTGAAAATTTAATAATATTACAAATATAAGTTTCATAAATTAGAATACACCACTGAGAAAATTTTACTCAGCACATTGGCTTTTTGCTAATGCATAAGTTGCTAATTGAGTCTGGTGAGGAGGCAAATCCATATATAGCAATAATAGAAGACCATATGCTAATTAAATAAGTAATGAGAAGCCCATAATTAACATTGCTTGTATACTGAATAAGTACTTGCATCATTATTAGGTAACTATCACTTAAAACCACATATATATGTTTAGTGTATCAGAGATATTATACATGATACAAAACATTTATAGACTGATGATAGCTTCAAATTATCTCTCTACTAGATTAAGTAGGTAGATGATAGTAGCATTAAATGATTATTAAATGTTAATAATATTCGTGTTATGTTTTTGTATATGATACTTACTATGATGATTGCGTCTTACATTATAAGTTTAGATAATTCAACTACTGCATAATTTGTTGTTAAATGAGTATATTAAATTAATTAAACTGAGTTAAGCAAGTGAGTAATGGAGGAACTAAAAATTAAACTAGACATGTGACATCTTATATCTAAACCAACTATGAAATTGATAATGGGTGTTACATTTATTGGTATTAAAAATGGTTTAGACATTTTTGGGTGCTACATGGTTTTATATGTGTGTGATATATGCGTTCTCACATGCATTACATGAAGGTTAAACTGCTAAGACTCTGACATGGATATACTGATCCACTTTCATAGAATTCGTCCAAAAAGTAGACAGTAAAGTCAAATTAAGAAAAGCTACATGAGGACTACATGTAAAAATAAGAAGTTCTAATGCAAAGGTTAAGTATAGAAAGAAAAATACATCAATATACATATTAATATGAAGGCTAAACATATGTGAACATTATGTCAAATAACGATCAATAAAGAAATATAAAAAGAGAAGTGTTGAATAAAAAGCAAAATAGAAGTGATTCAATAGAACATAAAATATGTTAAGGCAAAGTTATAGACCATATAGAACCAAGTAAAAGGAAACATAAATATTAAAATAAATTAAACTAGATATAAATGTGTATGTGAAATTAGAAAGAGTATAATATATTAAAATTATGAATCAAACAAAGAAAACGAGTAGTAACGACAAATGTTGATAAAGATAAGATTAAAAATGTTAAGGATAAACCATAGAAACCTTAAGTAAGAACAATTATAAGAAAAATTGAAAGAATCAAGATAATGGCTAAACTATAAGTAAACAAAATAATATGCTATAAGGTTATAAGGAAAGATATGTTAGAGAACTGTAATGTTATCATGTTAGAGAAATGTCACTAAGATAATTGAATGATTTTTGTTGACATAGGATTGATACATGATATTAGTGAGGAAAAAAGATTAAGATAAAACTGAATACAATATGGAGAACTATAATTTTAGGATATAGGTGTTAATGCTCTAAGTGTACCTAGCGACTTTCCATGACATCAAAGGTCATTAACATTAATGTTATACATATAGATTCGGTTATGCATGATCTCATTATATCATCTTCATGAAAATAAGCATCATCATGTTGTATTAATATCATTAATGTATATAATCACAGATACATTGTCACGATACAATCATATATATACTCAAGCATACTACCTAGATTGAAAGGGAAAGTTCACATAACAGCCCTATATGAGTACAACCTATAAAATAGTGACTATAGTGATGAAGACTAGATTAGAACAAAGAGAATAATTTTAGGTAAGCAAAAAATTGAGATGAAAAAGGAGTATTTGTAGCCTTCTAAGAAATTATAAAGGGGAAACTTATTAATGAATTTTCGAGAACAAAATTTCCTAAGAGCAAAAGGATTACTATTCCCCAACTTTTAGCCTAACTTTTCACAAGTTTGGAGTGGGAATTTAACAAGAAATTAGGGAGTGAAATGGATGTATGGATCAAGCAGAGCCAGTTGGCTTGAATAATAGAGTGAAAATTGACTAAAGGGTAAAACGGTAATTTTGTTAAAAAGCCAAGGTCAAACTGAGAAATTCAGTATTCATGGCCAAAAATAAGAGAGAGACACATTCGAATAAAGAGGAAGTGACATGTGGCATGGTAATGATCAGAAAATGTGAGAAAAACATGGTTCGAGAGCAAGCCCTAGTGAATAGAGAGAATTGGTCATGAATAGTGTTATCGGGTCAAATGGAGTTAACCCAACCAAAAATTCATATTAATTATGATAAACATTATGGTGAAATATTAAGAGCATTTAAGGTTACATAAGGGGTTAAAAATTGAAAACATGATTTAGATTATGATGTAATGTGAATGGTAAACAATTTAGAGATTAATGGAAAAATTCAAAAATGTGTTGAGAAAATTTAGAAAGTGGCACATTGTAATGGTTAAAAATTCCAAGGAATCCAAAAATCATAGTATTGGAATTTTCTGAACATAGAGCTATTAGTAAAAAATTAGGGAAATAAATTCAATTAAATGTGTATATTTATAGAAATATGGAAAAATGGTTGTGCAGGGAGCATTTTTTAGCCATTAGATTAAATAGTATCAAGATAAATCTTTGCCATCCAAGTGGAAATATTGGATTAATGAGGTGGAAATGATCAAATGATATTTTTAAGAATAATACACAAGGAAAAATCTTAGCCATCCATGTGTAAATGCTAGTTTTTAATCCTAATCATCAATTCACCATATAAATACATAAATATTAAGGAAATAATCATTTGTTATTAGCCTACACATGTCTCTAGTCCCTTTTACATGGCTGAAATTTGTTCCTCCCTTTCTCCACCAGTTTTAAACATTAATTTTACCCAAATAATCACTAAATAATATAGAAAAAGGTTACTCCTTTACCTTAACACATTAGACCCTCTAGATTGGTTAGAAAGAGATGAATTTTAGTGGATGGAAAGTGAAGTAAGATGGATATTTTTCGTCACTCCAAAGTAGGTAAGTTGATCTCAAACCAAGTGATTTTTATGAGGCTATTTGTGGTGTAGAAATGGATTTATGTAATCATATGTAAAAGTTTTATGTATAATGATATTTTTGATGATTTTTATATCAAGGAATAGTTATGGAAGCTCAAGGCTTTGAAGATTTTATGGTGGAGAAAAGTGATGGTAAGGAGATTGAAGAGAATATAATGAGTTCTACATAGTGAAAAGCTTATATACAAGGTATGTGTATTCTAAATTAAAGTTAGTATATCATCATGATTTATGAGAATTATGGTGATAATATGTTATCTTGAATGAATAAAATGTAAGAATGGGAATGTTACTAAGCTTTTGTTAAGATGTTAAGAATTGAGAAAAATAAAGAAAAGGAGAAGCAAAATTAAATTAAATTAGCATTAGTATATATATTTAAGGAATTTTTAGGTGTTAAATGTATTATTGAAGTTGTTATTTTAGCTTTTATTAT
>CANXYI011491802.1:0-12596 GCA_948208565.1 Hura crepitans
AAATTTTAAATTTGACTGTGTTTGAATTTTGAAAACAAATATAACAACCATTATTCTCTATGGACAAATGAAAACCTTGTTCAAATAAATAAGAAATAGAAATAATATTCTTAAAAAAGAAGGAACAATATAATAGTTTCATTACTCTAAACAAAAGGAAGAAGCTAAATTTAAATGATATGTTCCTATAGCCAATACAGCTCACATCGCCCTTCTTCAGCTTCCTATTACTCTTTATTTCTTACATATCGTAATATATTTAAGACCCACAATTGGAATCTATTACCTAAGCATGATTTTTTAAAGTAGTTTTTATTTCAATGACATAAATACATGAATTTCAAGCATCAGGTAGCTTTTCCTTATTTAGAGACTCTATATAAGCCTTGTAGTTCCCCTTTGAATGCTCGATCTTACTGCAGTAAAAGTAGTTACCCTTTGAGTCAGTCTCTTCATAAGTAGTAGACTACTTGCCTTTCTTCTCAATCCCACTTTGGGCTTAGTGGTTTTCTTCTTCTTCTAACCTTTCTTTCCCTTTTGGGGAGGTAGAAGATTTAACCACCATTACTACTTTATCCTTTTTTATAGAAGTTTCAACATTTTTTAGAAGATTGACAAGCTCTACAAGAGTGGTGGATAGTTTATTCATATGATCTTTATAGACAAATAACACATAACTTTTAGGCAATGAATATAGAATTAAGCCAACACGTAATCCATGACACATCGCAAAATAGAGACATTCAAGCCTCGTAATATAGCCTAATGTCTTCAAGTTGTGTTGAATAGTTGAAGTGCCATATACCATCCTAGGAGGAAACAAAGTGTTAGAGACTTCATACTATTAGTTTTCACGAGAGGAATCATAGTGGAATTTTAAAATTTTTTGTCAAAATCATACAAAAGTAACGGATTCAAAAGATTAAAAATTCATTAATAAGTGACAAATTAGCAACGTTTAGATATTTTCCATTATCAATAAAGCCATGCTTTTCTTATTAATTGCTCTTCTTAATGGGTTATTGCAAACCACTATGATCCTCACCAGGAACACCTCCACTGTATCCATAAAAGAAGAAGAGGAGTGAGGTAACATGGATCACTAAGGGCTAAAAAGTGATTCACGTGGATGAAGAACAAAGAAAGAAATAGCACGTAGAAGAATTTCATAGTGGCTCTATTATATGTATTCTTTTTATTAAATAGTCTAACCATAAAAGGTCTATTTATTTTATTTTTAAGCCCTTCTAAGTAAAATTTTAAGAGTTAAAATCTAACCTAAATAAGCCCACATGAGCCCCCGAATTAAGCCCTTTTTATAGTCCTATGTGCATAAGCTTGAAAGTGGGCTTATGCACATTTTACACTCAAGCCAATCCCATATGGCTCAATAAGGCCCCAATTTTTTTATGAGCTAAAGGTTTGATTTAAAGCCTTTTAAACTCTTCAAAGTCAACTAATGTAACGATAAAAAATCTCAATGTTATGAATAGTAATTTTCTAAATGTGAATAGCATTTTCAGGATCTAGGTCACACTAATATGAATAAGTGGAAGTATTAATCATATTTAATTTTGGGCAAAACTTAGAATGAAAATAAAGTTATTAAGTTTTTTAAGAACAAGAATAAAGATTTTACAATAGTGTAATGTGAATAGTAGCCTAGTTTTATATCAGCCATAAAATATTTAGTTTTTGTTCAGAAAAATTTGTGATTGATACAACTTGATAATTTAGTATTCAAAATAGTCAATTGGTAGTAGAATTGGAATTTTTAAACATCAAAAAGTATTTTATAAAAATCAAGTAAACATAAATGTGTTAATACTAATTGGTTTTTAATTGTTTTCGAGCGTTGCTTTTTTTGAGGCTTTTGGGTTATGTCTTAAGTTGTTTAATGGGATCACTAGAATCATTAAATGAAACTTAAATTGAGAAGAAGAATTTTATTTTAATAATGGATAAAAGAGAGAATTATGTGAACCATTGGATTAATTAGAGAGATCATGGCCCTTGGATTGGAGTATCATATAAAAGGTCAAAGTCTTCAATAAAAAGTCAGGGTGTGAATAGTTCCCCTAACCCTCCTTCTCTACCCCAATGGCAACTCAACATCTCCTCTCCTCTATTTCTTTTGCATTCTTCTTTAATCCAAGCTTACAAACACACTTTTAACCACACAAATCAACCCTCTAAAGTCATATTACATTCTCAATTTTAAGAAAAAAAATGTTATTTTAGGAGATTTTTTACATATAGAAAGGATAATAATAGTGACTTAAAATTTATAGGGTGAATTTCTTTCAGTCTTTTTTTTTTGTTTTTCTAGGATCTTATGGGTGCCCAAGAACATGAATCTAAGGTTATATTTGAGTTTTAATAGTTATGTGATTTTATATGGATTTTTACAAGTTTGTATATAATATGTTATGTAGATAAAGTGGACCAAAACAAAGGTAAAGGGAAGCAGAATGTGTAAGCAAGCCTTGGGAATTATTTGGTACTTATTTTTAGTAAGTGTAATTATTTTAATATGTGTGTGCATATAGCCCCAATTAAAAGTGCATTTGTGTATGAATTAGATTGATATATGTGTATATAAGTAGTGTAATTTAGTGTTTTGTGGTGTTCTGTGTATGTAAATAGTGTAATTAGATTAATATATTGTGACACCCCCTATTAGACAACCTAAGAAATCCGAAAGGTGAAGCACTTCATACCAGATCACCCATCCTAAAATTGCTCTAGGTGTGCACTCCTTAACTTTTATATGCTATTTTAAAACATTATAAGATATTGCTTAGGTTTTCAGTCTAACACTTAAACATGTTCATATGGGATACAATAAACTTAGAAAACCTATTTTTTATGGACATTCTACATGTTGCAACAAAATTGGGCAGCACAATGGCCACTTGAGTGACATGCCAAAAAAATTTTCACCTGTAAAAGCACTTTTAACAATAACAATATCATTCTACCTCCTTCAAAAACCATTTGGTCCCCCAAGTCAACGTTATCACATATCAATAAACACATCAAAATCACATAAGGCCTTAGGCTCACAGTTATCAAAAATCATAAAAGTAAGCCATTCAGATGAACCACCTATTTATATATATCACACCTATCCTTTTTATAGACAGACATAAGCAACCTCTAAGCATGCTAAACCCATAACCTACACTGCCCAATCTTTGAGGGTGGACTACTTACCTTTGCAACTTGTGTACCAAAACACTAGTACACTGAGTATAAAACTCAATGGTGAATTTAAGGTATTTAAAACATATTATATGCAATGGTTCACATGCAATGACAATATGATAGTCAATATGCAATGTGTGGATGGTATATCAGTTAATTCATGCAATTTAGGTGATTTGCCACATTTTCCCATTAATTACCATAATGCCACTGTGATAATTTCAATTAAATTAATTATTAAGTAAATTGCCATCAATAAGGTATATATATCAATTCAATTTAATTTAATAGGCTTGACTTGATAGACTACACCTAAGACACTAGACTAAGAGGGAATTGAAAAGTTATGCAGTGGCCTATATTTTGGACCTTGACCACTGCACTAGCCTAGTCTGATAGTAGGGATTAGCTCACTTGAACCTCTCAATACTAGATAGGAGATAGTAGGGATTAGTCCATATACCTTCTAATATCTTAAGCAAATTAACCACTAATCACATTATGGATAGTAGGGATTAGTTCGTTGACCTCCCAATATCCATAAAATCACAATAAGAACTTCAGTGGATAGCAAGGATCAATTCGTAGACCTCTTAATATCTAGATAATCATCAACATCAAACACTTCTAGAAGATAGTAGGGATTAGTCTATATACCTTCTAATATCTAGAAAATTACAACAATTATCAAGCAACTGCTAATCCCTAAGTTGATTGGTCAACCTATCTAGTGGGTGTCTAACTAATGGGTTATTTGACCTTATTTTATGTCCATTTATTTACTAATCATCATATTATAATAATTTGGAAGTGAAAGTAGATAGTTATAAATTCATTTTGATAGTCAATATTTGACTTGGAAAGTTATAGGTCATTTTTTGTCCTACCAGATTGTTATGGGTCTATTTTCTAAGTAATTTTAGGTCACTTTCTTAGGCATAGTTAGGTCCACTTTAAGTTTAGTGCATGCCATTATTTTAAACCCAATTATGTCCATGTTCAAGATCATACATAGTGTATAAGTTTTTAGGTCATTTTACCAGATAGTTATATGTCATTTTTATATTTTGCGTATGCCATTATAGGTCAAAAATAGGTTTTTTTCATGTCCTTTCCTGTGCCAATTGACCCATTTTAATTGATGATCATAAGGTTAAAGCCACCTCAAATTATATATACCAAATGACCTTAAAAGAGGCTTTAAATTCATTTCATATAAACCTTGCAAAATGTCCAAACTTAAGGTACCATTTACACACTAATTTAGGTCAATTTTGAGGTTAATTCCACTATGCCATTTTAGTTCATTTTCAATTCTCTTTTTAGCTACTTTTGAACCTTAAATGACATACCAATATTTATACATTTTTATGTCTTATTACTCATACATGTTTATCTAACTCATGTCAAGTATGCCATGTTATAACATGCCTATCATTGAAAATTTACCACACATACCTCTTGCCCAATACTTGCCAATGGCCACATACATGCTTTTCTTCATATTCAATCACACATACACATATAATGGCATCATTTAAGCAAGCATATACACACACCATGGACATATTATGCAAACCAAGCCATGGCATGTCTTATACATGTCTTGGCCATGCTAAGTAATCTTATACTCATGCATTTTTTCACAAAATTCACCACATACACCTATAATCCCATACTTAACAAACCATTTGCCATTTAATGTGTCATGTTAAATTACCATTCACCTAGGCACCCTCTCGACCAAGTAAGGCACAACACTAGCTCTTCTATTTTTCACCATACACATGCACAATTCATCCATTTCTATATCAAACACACTAGAAACCAACATCTTTCCACCTAATTCAAGCCATTCACTTGGCACACACAAATACCAACCTCTTGCCCAAAATGAGACCAAGACCTTTCCTTCATTCCATCCACCTAATTACCATAAAATTCATTCATTTAGCATTAATATAAGCATGCCACATTATTTTACCTACACTAACCACCTTAACCATAAATTTCTATACACCATTTCTATATACTTTGCATAAAATTTCTAGATGACATGCCTCATATACAAGAAATTCACTTACGTTCACTTGAAATTAAGCCTTGCTCACCCTTTGGCACTTTTCTTCTCCTTGTTTAGCCTCTCTTTTCCTTGTTCTTTAATACACACCCCCTCCCCTTAGAAAATCTATAAAAAATTCTATAAGATCCCAAATGGGAATCTATGAATATAGGCACTCTTAGAATGGTAAAATCCTTTAGGAAATAAAATAAAAAAGGGAGGAAACACTTACACAAACAAAGTTGGTTTCTGAACACCCTTTATTTACACTTAAGGACTCATTAATTTTTCTTAGATTCTATGGACATTTATGGTCTTAAAACCCTTCAAAGATTAATTTACAACTTATAAATGGAATTTTTAGTGGTAATTAAAGAGGGAAAAGAACTTACAAAGCCATAAAAAGAGAGCGATGAAGGTGGAAATGGCGTCAAGTGAGGGAGGAGGAAGAAAAGGGAGAAAGGTAGTGGGGTGAGGTATTTATGCCAAGTGGATAACTATGTGGCATAATGGAGTATATATAGTGGTTAAGGTGGCTTGGGTGGGGACACATGTCACTCGAGCACCCTAAAAATGCCTAATTTCAGTAAAAACTTAGGGAAATTTTAAAAATTCACTCAAACCTCTAAAAATTATTATGTTTATTTTAAAAATCCTCAATTTGTCCTATTTAGAGGCTCAAAAAATTTCATGGCCAAATTCCCTTAGTAGTATAGTTAACTAATTACCTTTATTTAGGTGTAAAACCCAAAATTAAGAAAAGTATAAAACGAACTTAGAATTTAAAAATTCCTTCAGCAATGGACTAAAGGGAATTTTTGACCTTTAGAGTATGGTATTTTAGGTTTGTCTCGGCACATCCTAGGTCATTCTAGGACTAAGTCCATTTGAGCTTATGACCAACTAGATTTTGGACAAAAATAATTTATTTGTTTTACTAAATCTTTAAATTGAGTCATTTTCATAATTTTTAAGCCCTTCAAAGTTTCATGACTAGTGCACCTCACCTCGGGCCTTGGGAAGGTGACTTGACACCATGGGCACACTTTTCGAGCCTCAACGGTACTGTTTATAAAGCTTTGACTTACAAGTATTACATATATATAAATTTAAATTGTATATGTGTGATCTTAATTAAAGGATGTAACATATTTAGTACACTATGGCCAAAATTTGTATGAGATGGATGTTAATGAGTTTTTGGCTTAATGCTCTATATGTGTGTATGTAAAAGAAAATGTTATAGTTAGTAATGAAGAAATAATTATGTTATGTAAGATGTAAAGAGTTAGCTAAATGAATTGATTTGGTATGTGTCTAAATTATATGGTTAGAAGTGCGATGAAAATTATGATATGTTTATGTAAGTACTAAAGTATGTATGTTAATCTATATTAGTGAGTGGAGAACAAAAAAGGAAGTTTTTTTTATTCTTAATATGGTTATCTTGAGGACATGTGATTATCTTGAGTTGAGATTATGTACGTTAAGTGTAAAGTGCTTAAGATGTAGTCATTGTACTAATGTAGTTTAATGTGCATAGGAACATAAAAGTACGTATGCATGTTAATGGATATATTGAAAATATATGTAAAGTCAATAGTTTATACGGTTTGTGATTAGGTTATGGTCATGGTATGATAGCTTATAAAATAATATGCTATTTTTGAACTACCTTAATATGAGCATGATGTTTGAGCCGTAAAATAGTTGTGTGTATGAAAGGTAAGTCATAAGAGGTAAGTCAAGTTGCTTGTATCTTAACCTTAATAAAGAAGGATAAAAACACAATTGTAAAAGGATAAATATAACTAGAGACATGAATTTATAGGATGCCTTAATAAGTGCCATATTGTGATATATCCATGTGTTGTAATAAAAAGGCTTATTATGATGAACATTGAGATATGGTATGATAACTAATGTGATTATGGGTGTAAAGGCATATGGATACTTAAAGCATAAGAGATGCTTATTTGATAACAAAGGACTAAAGAATTGTATACTTTTACCCAATGGTCATGTGTTAACCATATAGAGGTTAAAAGTTACTTAAAATTTCTTAAGATGGTGAAACATCAATAAAGAAGGTGATTGGCCTATATAATTAGGCAACCTAGATTGGATAGGTTTATTAGACTTAAAAAATCCTGGTTTTATGAATATTACTTCTTAAGACATAAAAAGTGTTTTCATGATGCTGGGGACACTAATTTTACTAATTGGAAGTATTGAACATAACATACTTTTGGATGAAATTTCAAGTCAAAATGGAGTCATTTAGATGGTTAAAAATGATAGTTAAGTTTTACGATAGTGTCACATGAATAGTGACCTAGTTTTAATAAAACTATAAGATATTCAAAAGTTGCTCAAAAAATTTTGGGATTTTTACAACCTAGTACTTGAAATTCTAAATGGCCTAATGGTGCTAGAATTAGAATTTTTAAAGATTGGGGAGTATTTTTACTAAAATTTTGTTATATAAAATTGTAGCATTTTATTCAATTTTTTGTAGTTTTTGAGCTTTGTTTTTTAGAGGCTTATGGAACATTAATTAATTGAATTTTTGGGAGTTAAATTAGAGAAAAAATTAGTCTCTAAATGGAAAAAGAGAGGAAAAGATTAATTTTCATAAAACCCCCTTTCCTTGAACACACACACACACACACACATACATATATATGAGTCAATTCTCATATTTCTTAGACAAACTTAGAATAGTGTCAAAACCACTCCTCTTCTTTTCCATTTCTAGTTGACACCTAACATGGAGAAAACCACCATATTCAATCCTTTATTCTTCTAATTTGGCCTATATTAAGCCATCCAAATAAAAAAGAAACAATTTTATAACCTCTAGACATAGGATTAAGCGAGAATTCATGGAAAAATCAGACGTATTGCTTGATTTTGTAGCCTGATTAACAGTGACAATTTTTTGTTTCGATAAGTTTTTTCAAACTACGACATTTTTCCCATTTTTTTCAAGTGCCCAAGAGAATTTCTACATGGTTGATTTTTATTTTTAGTGAACATATGATTTTTCATGGATTTTTACAAAATGAATCTATAATTCACAGTTGGACAAGGTAAGAAATGGATCAAAAAGCAGAAGGAAAAGGCATATTCGAGCCTTATGTGTATGTTTTAACTTAGATTATAAGTGTAATTGATATAAAATACTCAATTCATGTATACCCTGAGTGTTTGTGTATGTATAAGTGTAATTGTGTACAAATTGTGATTTAATGATTAATTGCCATAAATTTATGATAATGCCATGAATTTTTATGCTATGTAATATATGTATGATAATGAAAATGATTGTGTGCATGTGTATTTCTTTATGGCTAAATGATTGTTAATATGCATTTAGAGAATTATGTGCATTAGGTTATGTATATTAAGGTAAATATTGGATTAATATGAGAATGGCATGTATTATGTGAATTTTAGGAATATATCTGGCATGATGAATATGTGGAAAGTGAAGGAATTTAGGGAGCACTATAGGTGGCCAAAATATGCATAATAGGTGTGCTTAGGTGCTTATTTAATACTTGTGCAATAAACATATGTTAAGTACATTTAATTTAATTTATTTGATTATGGAATGTGTAAAATTATTGAATAAATGCATGCTTTATGTGTGGTTGATGAATGGGCCGAATGGATAAAGTCATGAAGTGT
The DNA here is from genome assembly GCA_948208565.1 of Hura crepitans. NCBI lineage: Eukaryota > Viridiplantae > Streptophyta > Magnoliopsida > Malpighiales > Euphorbiaceae > Hura > Hura crepitans. The sequence goes on from CANXYI011491802.1 coordinate 8,963, forward strand.
GATTTTGATATGTTAAAAATGTCTTAAAAAATGATTTTGATGTATGATATGTTATGTTTTGGTGTTGAGCTAAAATTCACCATGTTAAGGTGTGCTACATTTATGTAATGGTAATGCTTATTCAATTTGCTATATGTCACATAAGTTATGCAAGTGCTTTTAAGAGAGTTATGTTAGTCAAATTATATGATTGTTACATGTTATGTGGTTAGTCATGATAAAATGACTTATGGTGATGTTAAGGGTTATGATTTGAGAAATTGAGGCATTATCTGTGCGTGATAGTAATGTGGACATATTATGTGTTTAAATGCTATATGACATCTATATGTGCATTATTCTTGAATATGATGCCTATGTTTTGCCTCATATTAGTAACATGAACTTAAGAACCATAATGACATTCAAATTAAATATATGGACTACATAAGCTAATTAAACTATAGTAAGGTGGTAAAATTAAATGAACATAATTAATCGCCCATTCAAGTATAACAACCTAGTAAGATAGGTTGACCAATCAACTAGTGTTATTAGTAGCTACTAGGGTACATCTATGCCTTTTTGTGTTAGCTTACGGGCTTATGCTATTTGTTGACCTTTAGGTCTATGCTATATCGATCTTCGAGCCTATATTTGTAGATTAATCTCTAGGTTTATAATTGATCATAATGGCCCTATGTATGCAATGTTAGTATTTAAACTTATGCTTTCCTTGGTCTATAGACCTATGCTATATTCGATCAATAGGCTTATGTTATGCTTAGTCTTTGGACTTATGTTGGTAGATGGCTTTCGAGTTATTTAGAAGTCATACTGGCTATCCACCTAGGTTATCCACGAGATTCTTGTTTTCTTTGATATGGGCATTTAAATAGAGATTATAAGAATATTTACATATGGAGATTGCATAAATTGCATATTAACTATCTTATGCATTATATCATGACGTGTTATAAATTGTACTATGTTTTTGTTATATTACACTCTTATTGCACATATACACATACAATAATGCCCATGTGATTTTTGGTATGCTGCAATACCTATGAGATAATATTTATGCATACATGTATAAGTATGATATAACATGTTACATATATTACACCATTAAGCTATTGCTTAGTGCATCATGTTTTTCTTTGTGATGCATAGGTTTAAGAAGAATAGTCTAAGCTAAAGCCTTAGAACAACAAGATTTACAAGAGAAGGCTTTTTCTTTTGGTATATATATTTTGTTGTATATAAGTTATGTGATGTAAACGTAAAAGCACTCATATGTTTTACAATGAGGAATGTAGGCTTAAATTGCATAATTATGTGTTTTAAGGGCTGTTAATGCTTTTATAATCTTATTAAAGATTGATTCAAAATGTTTTACTTGTATGATATCTCTTCCTAAGGTTGAGATTATGTTTTGTGTTGTTTAATGATATGTAGTGATAAAAAGATCATGGAGGTTGTGGATTAGGTTTGAAATGATATAAAAGTGTTTGTTTTCATTGCATGTTACTATTCTTATTTGGTATAATGTCCCAATATAGCTATTATGCTATCAAATTTTTTATACAAAGATTCCAAATTTGTTTTCAAATCATGTTTTTGAAAAGTTTGTGTTAATTTGTAATTTTACAAATAAAGCATTTTATTAAGAATAGTTATAACTATGTTTTGATAGGTTAGAGTATGGTCATTTGGATAACATGTTTGTATGTATGCTCTCTATTTTGGTCGGGGGGATCAAATTTGGTAGAGGGGGGGTTATAAGGTTAACCAATAAAATAGGGTTAGATTAGTAGTTGCTAGGGTACCACAGTGCCCTAAGCTAGTACAGTAGTTGTATATGTCTCAAGAGGTCACTACACATACCTAGGTTAGTGTAGTAGCCATATAGGTTCGATTGGGCCACTACATATATATTCAAATATTAAATCTTATACTAGCCAGATATGTCTAAAGATGCCACTGTACATGCTTAGGCCTATGCAGTAGCCGTATAGGTTTAGAGGAGCCATTACACATACCTAGGTTGGTACAATAGCTATATAGTTCTTTAGGGGCCACTGTAGATATATACAGCTTGTGGTTTTAGTTGGTCCTATTAACTAATTTTGGGCAATTATCTTTTAATTATGGGTAAACAAACTAAGTAATTAGATTAAAATGATTAAAAGGAATAATATTAATAATCATAAACCTAAACATAATGTTTGCTAAAATAAGGTTATTATTTTGACTGATAATGCATATATGTGTGAGTATGATGCTTTATGTTGTGATACCATGCACATAATGCATAATGTTAATGGACATGAAACATTAGGTAAATGATGTTGTACAAACATATTTTGTGATTATGCTTTAAATAAGGCATGATGGAATTTTATGTATTTTTGTGCTATTCGTATGTCATAAATGCATGATTAGATAATTGTATAATGTTGTATCAATACATGAATCTGACATGTATTATTTACACCACTAAGCATATTACTTAGCGTATCATTGTTTGCAATATGTAGGTAACAAAATTGTTAAAAGCTACAGCCTTAATAATAGAAGAGCAGATCAAGTGGAGATAGACTTTTGGTGTTTTGTTCTTAAGTTATTATGTGATGTACATATTATAGGGGCAGTCATGTATGTATTAAGGGACTAGGCCTAGATAAGTTTTCTAACTAAGTTTATAAACTCTTTTGTTTAAGTCTATAAATGTAATTTAAAGCATGCATGGATTTTTTAATTGTTGTACGATAACTTTTCTTTGAGTTTGGTTTAATATATGTTGATGATAAGTTGGAGTGACTAAATGGATCACAGAGATGAGTAGAGTTGTTAGAATGCTATAGATGTGTTTTTTTTCGTGTAGGTTACTATTTGGGATAGTATCTTTAAACAACTATTATGCTATTGAATTTTTGAAATGAGGACCCAAATATTATAACTATTAAAAATGGTTTTTATTAATTTGCATAGTCATAAGTTTTTATGAAGTTTAATTTAGGTTTTTAAAATAAGGTTTTAAATTATAAAAGGTTTTTATAAGTTTGAATATCTATTTGTGTGTCACTCCTTATTTTGGTTTGGTGATCAAACTGGGTAAGGGGTGTCACAACTAAAATTAGATATATATAACACATCTGTATGAGTCAATGTGGCCTAATTTCTAGAAACCTTAATTCTAGGTTTCAACACACTAATTAGGCTCCAAATCTAATTGTTTATTCTTTATTTTTAATTCACATTTTAATGATATCTCACATCATAAAACCATTCAAACTCTTTGAATCTACTTACATTCCTTTTATGTGTAACCTTATATGTTCTCGAAAAATGTTGGCAATACATAGTGAATTAAAAAGTCCTAATCTAATTGGGACTCATATGGATTAATCCAATTGAGCACATAATTAATTCCTAATAAAAATTCACTTGTGTACATGTAATACCCGTAAATTGAGGCTTTGTGAACAGTACCTATAAGGTTCAAAAAGTGTGCTTGGAGTGTCGAGCCATCTTCACGAGGCCTAAGATGGGGCGTACTACTCAAGAAACTTTAAGGGGCTTAAAAAATGATGAAAATGGCTTAATTTCAATATTTAAAAGAACCAATAAATTATTTTAGGCTATAATC
>CANXYI011491810.1:0-10293 GCA_948208565.1 Hura crepitans
AAGTAGAGAGTGGAGACAATTTTAGTGTAATTAGATGTAAGTTTTATGGTAGTTTAATGGTAAAAAAGAAGAAATATTCTAGGGTTCCATGGGAGGGTATGGCATCAAGTTTTAAGGGAGAAAGGGGGAAGATACTGGCAATTTAAAAGGTCTAGGATCCATCTTTAACTATGGAATGGAGGGTAGGATTGGTGCCAAGTGTCAAATGGATGGCTAGGATTAATTTTTAGCATATTTCTTCTAAAACTTCATATCTCATGCTTCAAATCTCTAAAAATTCAGATAATAGCTCTAAAAATCATCAAAATCAGTATTTTAATTATCCCCTAAAAATAAAATTTTTTCTTTAATAAAAATTATTATTTTCGAGTAATGATGTCATAAATTAATTTCATTTAATTATTTCTCGATCTCAAAAAATTCCAAAACTAGTTTCATTGGCTTAGTTAAAAATTTTGACAATTAAGTTATGTTATTTTTAGAATTTTTTGTGCACTTTAAAATAATTTAACCTTTAGCTTTAACTGGGTGCATACCAATAAGGAAACTTTACAATCTATTTTAACCCTTTAAATGACTTTAATTTGGTCCTAAATTTCACCCAAACTTATGTTTTATTTAATTCTACCATTCTATGGCCTTAGTTCATCTTGGGTTCCCAAAAGTACTACTCATTGTTTAGGGGTCCCTATTTATGATATCGAAAAAAATGATAGGTGTTACATCTTCAAAAAGCTCCATCTTTAGTAGAAAGAATGTGTAAGTTACTTATTTTGCTCCACAAGTTTGATATATAATACATTAGATGAAAGACCATAAAAGGGCATGCAGTCATAGAATTCTTAGCCAGTCATGTGTTAGAAGGTGAATCATTAGAGTTCGAATTCCCAGAGGAGAGTTTAACCCTAATAATAGTCCAAGGGTGGTAGATGTATTTTGATAGAGCAGTAAATAGCAAAAGAGTAGGAGTAGGGGTGATTTTGATAACTCTTGATAGAGAAAAGCTGCCATTAGCTAGAAAGTTGATATATAAAGTTACAAATAACATGGCATAGTATAAAGCTTGCATATTTTGGCTCGAAGCATTATTGGAACTCAGTACAAAGATAATTAAGGTATTCAGAGATTCGTCCTTAGTAGTGTATCAGACTAATGAAGAATGTACCATTTGGGAGGAGAAATTAATGCCTTATGCAGAGCACTTGAGATCCATCAATAGACAGTTTGAAATGTGTAGCTTTTGCCATGTTCTTAGAGATGAGACAACTAGTAGATGCATTGGCCACCTTGGTCTCTATATGGGACAATCCAAAAGGGATAGTCATGAAACTAATACTTATTTCTAGTTTAAAAAGGCCTTGCTTTGAGATAAAGTAGATAATGGAAATTGAATGGGAAGATTATAAACTATGGTTTTATGTTATATTGAACTATTTAGAGAATGGGGAATTCCCTAAAAAAGCTACAGACAAAGATAAAAGAGTGTTTAGAAAGTTGTCAACTTAGTTCATCAGTGTAGATGAGGTCTTATACAAAAGTTATATAGATGGTTTTTAGCTTCGTTGCTTGGAAGAGAAAAAAGTGAAAAGGGTTATGGAAGGACTACATGTTGAGTCTTGTGGCACACACATGAATGGTTTATAATTAACCAAAAAGATTATGCGCCAAGGGTTCTTTTGGCTCACCATGGACCATGATTATTTAAAGTATGTACAAAAGTGCTATACGTGTAAGTAGTATGGGGACCTAAGACATGTGCCAATATTAGAACTACACAGTCTATCATCTCCTTGGCTATTCACTGCTTGGGGGATAAACATAATCAGAGAGATACATTCGATAGCCTCAAATGGACATCATTTCATTGTAGTAGCCATCGACTATTTCTCGAAGTAGGTTGAAGTAAAATCTTGTAAGAAGTTAGGAGCAAAAGAGATGGCTAAATTTATAGAGAAAAATTGGACTTGTATATATGGGGTCCTACACTAAATAGTTTCAGATAATGACATCTAATTTCAAGTTGAGATAAAGGCACTATTATAGAAGTATAAGATACAACACCATAAAATCCTCTCCTTAGAGACCACAAGCCAATGGAGCAAGCAAAGTAGTGAATAAGAACATTAAGAAAATCCTAGCTAAGATAGTTGTAACTTACAAAGATTGGGCTGACAAACTTTCATTTGCTCTTTGGGGATATAGGATAGCAATTTGAACTTCAATGGGTGCCACTCCATTTTCCGTAGTATATGGGACAGATGCTATACTTTCGGTAGAGGTTAAACTCCAGTCATTAAGAGTGGCTATAGAAGTAGAGATTCTTGAAGTAGCCTAGGTAGAGCAAAGGTTCCAACAATTAAACTTGTTTAATGAGAAATGATTAAGGGCTAATTATCATAATTAAGTTTATCAAAAAAGGATGGCATGAGCCTTTGGCAAAAGGGTGAAAAATCACAAGTTAAAGGAATGGGGAATAGACCTTAAATAAATAAGGCTAGGTCTAATTGATTTGAGGGGAAATTTCAAACCAAATTGGGAAGGACCATTCATCTTTAAGCAATTATTGCCAAGAGGTGTTGTAATCCTTATAGATTGTGATGGAATTAAGTTCAAGGAACCTATAAATGTAGATAGATTAAAATGGTTCTATGGCTAAAGATAAATAAAAGGGAAAAAGAAGAGAAAAATAGCCTTATAGGTAAAAAATCAAAAAAATGGTAGCCTTGCTAAAAGTGGGTGCCCCGATAGGGTGAAAACCAAAAAAAGGCATCCTATGCAACAATTAAGGGTTGAGAGAAAATAGTTAATCAAGAAAATCCATGAGGGTTGATTGACATCAGGGGTTTAAGATGTAATTAAGATTTCCCTTATTTAAATAAGGATATGCATTATTGCATTAATGTCATATTGTGATTATCATAAAATGCCAATATGATGCAAGTAGATCGGACCACTTTAATAAGATTGATTGAGCATCTTATAGATTGAAGAAATAAAAATATTGTTATTACATTACTTTGTATTTAGATTTAGAAAAGCAATAAAAGTACACACTTTTTAAATCCTTTGCCTCTTGTTTTCATCTTGTGTTTTCAACCAACAAGATTGGTTGTCTCTAGAAGAGCTAGTCACCTAGTCTTTATATGCTTCAGAAGTCTAAAAATTGCAAGGAGCTTTAAAAGGAATGGTAGTCTTTAAAGGTAACCATTTCCATAGATTGTGATACCCAGCAGCAAAGGTCACAGACAAATCTCCCTCTTTGAATGATAATAGGTGAGTAACGATAACCTGAGTCTCACCAAATTGCTTCACATAGTGATCCAGGATACATAATGTAACCTTGTGTAAGTCAACTAGGGGTACATAGCTTAAGGAGCCACTTCATCATACATACCATAAAGAAATCCAGGGGTTTATGAAATTTATGCTCTCATTATTAATGGCATTCATCTAAAGGACCCATGGCTTTACATCTAAAAAATAATGCATAATGGCATGAGGTAGTAAATGCTTCAGATTGTAAGACCTAAGAACATGAGGGGGAGGATCATCCAACAAATGAATCTTCTCTTATAATTAGATCTAAAAAAAGAAGAAAAAAAAGCTATTCAAAATAAAAACCTGAAAAGGCTTCCTAAGCAAAAGCCAAGATAGGGGTAAGGCAAAAATTCATAATAATAGTCCATCCTTAAAAAGTCTATTAGGAATGAAAACCTAAAATGGCTGTCTAGGCAAAAGGAAGACTAGAGAATAGGGAAAAACCTATAAAGGGTGGTCTATTCGAAAAAAAACTTGAAGTAGAATTAGGCTCCCATGAAAAAAATAGCTTTGCTAGATTGCATTGCATTTAACCCCATTATAGTCTTAGTAAGGATTAGGGGGAAAGGGTTCAAGCCTTTCATTAGGTTATTTATTACATTGAATAGCTGATAGCCTCCAAAGTGGGCTTTAGAAGTAACTGTAAGATATTTAGAGAAGAAAATGAATACGTATATGCATACATATAAGGACAGGATATTTATGTAACCTTCAACATAGGCTAGCAAGGAAAGAGAAATAGGTTCTCTTCTTGGAATCCATCTAGCAGTAAGCGAAGAAAGTATCATGAGTGTGTCGACCACCTCATATGGATAGTGTGGAATGTAGTAGGGATAGTAAGGTGGTGTATTAGATAAATAGGACACCCCTAGAATTGAAGCAAGTTCTTCAGCTAAGGGACATAATTCCTAGTGAGAAAATTGAAAAATGTGAAAGTGCAAGTCCTAAAAGTAGGTGGTAGCCTTCAAAAAAGATAGATTAAGTCGGACTCATTAGAGGAATTTTAACCCATTAAAAGGAGCTAAAGTAGGAATTGCCTAATTAAAGGGGAGATCAAGAAATTTGTGAAGCTTTTAAAGGAATTCATTGCACATTAGAACAAAAAAGAGGAAAAAACTCAAGTGACACAAGGACTTAGGCATGCATTAATAATATTTATAAGCCAGGGATCCAAAACAACCATTTTGAACTTAAGAAAAATGGCCATTTTGGGCTAAAATGACCATTTCATGCCTATTTTGGACAAAACAACCATATGCCTTTGAGTCAAAATGACCATTTCTATTAAAGCTGAAATGGCTATTTCACCTGTAAAATGGTTGTTTTGCCAGCTACCTATAAATAGTCCATTTTCTTTCATTTCTTCCATTTTCACTTCCATTTTTACCCCTTAGCTCTTAGTCCAACCAAACAAAATAGAAGAAGAAAATGCCTCCATGATGACAGTAGAGCTGTGTTTGATGTCAACTAGTCCCAACACACATGGCATTACAGGGTTAGTTAGATGTTGAGAAAGTAGAGAGATTTCAATGTCTAGCATTAGCCACCTTTGTAAAGAGCCAATATTTCTACACGAGCATGCTATGAGAGTTGAGAGTACTCCTAAGGGTAGACCAGTTGCTTGCATAGGTGGGCTAGCAAGATTTTTACTCATAGCACTGCACCACGTATCTTAAGGTGGCCCTTCAGTTCCTTAACACCCTTCAGTACCACCAGGCCCATCTTATAGACTAGATTGCCATTCAATTTGGTGTCCTTAGTGTGAGCTACTAGCTCTCCATCCTTTGATTCTTAAAGATCCTTAAATTGTCTATCGATGGTGTGATGGAGCTCACAAAGTGCCTCAACGACCACTGGATTGCTATAGGATGAGTTAGCACCTTTTACTGACTGGCTGAATAAAGGCCTTAGCCTTTTGAGACCCGTTGTGTTGCTCTGTATAGAGTATTAACATGGCTTTACTTAGGATGTAGTAGCAGCACTAGTTAGGTGAACGGGATAGAGCTTTATAGCCTATGGGCAATAGAGCACAATGTCTGACTTAACTCAGCACTATCCATCCTAGAGCACCTTTACTAGGCTAATAGGTTCCTTGGTATAAAGACCATAGTAGGTGGAATTATCACTACTATTTTAACAGGAGTTAACATTGACTCAGAGCAGATGGGCGCCCCTATTTAGTAGCAGTTTTAGGTCAATCGAGAAACCGACTTTACAATTAAGATTATGATGCTCGATTATATGTGCCATCTAGATACAAATTATTCACACCAAAGGAGCTAGCAGAGCATGATGAGGCACGACCTATAAGCTTAGATCTAGAGGATGCTTAGTTTGGCATTGACCTAGACTAGTTGCTTGATGATGACCTTAGCCCTACCAGCCCACCTAAGTGATAACGGTAATAGAAGGATGAGGCTGGGCCTTCTTCAGCACTTTCTCTAGAGCTAATAGCAGCATCTCTTGAGTCTGTGCTTTAGAATATAGAGGCACACATTTTAAAGGCATAACATATGGTGCACATAGATTTAGATGCAAGGATCGAAGACAAACACTATAGGTTAGCTACTAGGCTTAACTCTTTAGAGGCCAAGATCCAAATTTGTGATCGAGACAACCGCCTCCTCCTTAGCTCCTTTTTACTTTTTTCATGTAATTTGTACATACTAGTTTAGGACACAAAGCATTGTACTATTTTTATTTTTATCTTCTTTATCGTATTTATTATTTTTGACCGTACATAAAAATAAATAAGTAAATTAAAATAATAACATGTCATAATAGATAACTATAAAAAGCACTCACACACAACATGCATTAATGTTATAACTCAACTACAGTATTTAACATGCTTCAACTCATTTTTACAGGGGCATTCTTCATGTTGTCTCTCTAACACAAAAAATGGGAATAAATATGTAACAACACTAATGTGCAACATTACAAATAGTGAATCGACAAGAAGTTTAGTAGCCATTTGCTCTATCATAAGGGGCAAGGAGAGTGACACACAGTCCTATTGAATCACATCAATTTTAGATGCAATGTCTCTAGCACTGTTTAAAGAAAAGTCAACTTTAGGTGTAATGTCTCTAACACTACTAGAATCACATCAACTTCAGATGCAATATCTCCAGCACTATCTAAAGAAGAGTTAACTTTAAGTGTAATGTCTTTAGCACTACTTGAATCATATCAACTTTAGATGCAACATTTTAAACACTATTTGAAGTGAAACTAACTTCATGTGTAATGTCTCTAGCATTGCCTGAGTCACATCAACTTCAGATGCAATGTCTCTCGTAATGTCTGAAAAAAAGTCAACTTTTAGTGTAATGTCTCTAGCACTACCTAAATCACATCAACCTCAAATGCAACATCTCAAGCACTTTCTAAAGAGAAACCAACATGGGTGTAATATCTTTATAACCACTTGAATTAAATCAACCTTAGGTGCAATGTCTCTAGCACTATATGAAGTAACAACTTTAGGTGTAATATCTTTTAGCACTACCTAAGTCAACAATCAGATCACCTACAAAAAAGGTCATCCAATGAGGTACGCATCTTTCTAAACTTTGGGTTACCTCACACACTCTATAGTCACCTCCCAAATGTTAAGGGCAACTGTAGACACTAGATTTCAAAGGCTCCTATGTTCAAATTGCCTAATGATGAAGAAAGGTTAAGAATTTTGATAAATAGGAATATTATCATCCGATTCAAAGATCTCTTCATTTAAAGTGTTAAAGTCATGATTAATTTTTAGCATAAAAGAAGTAAAAAATGTTTTACATTCTGACAAATGAAACATTGCATTTTACAAACTCTAGGCTGGTAGGGGGAAAAACAATGTCATTTACCTTAGAATGGCAATTTTGCATTCTAACAAAATGTCTATTTTATGGTCAAAATAGCCTTTTCATTTTCCTTTGAAATGGTCATTTCATCTCTAAAAAATGACGTCATTTCACCAAAGAGGTAGAACCTGTATAGGACTCCTCTTTAGGTAAAATGGCTACTCGGCCCTTGAAAATGGCCATTTTAAGCTAAAAAAACCATTCCACCTTAGCTTGAAATGGCTGTTTTGCTCTTCATTCTTCGTGTATAAAAGGCAAATCCTATGTTAACCTTAATCATCGACTTTTCTCAGTAATTGCACACTTAAAAGAGTAAAAACACTTTCCAAACACTATTTTTGTAATTTTAGAAGATTTTTCCATAATTTAATTGCCTTTTTTGAGATCTTACTTAAAGGCAATTATAATGCTCATAAGTCAAGTCTCTGTGAACAGTACCTTTGAGGCTCAAAAAGTGTGCTTAGAGTGTCGGGTCACCTTTACAAGGCCCGAGGTAGGGTATACTAGTCATGAAACTTTAAAGGGCTTAAAAATGATGAAATTGACTTAATTTAAAGATTTAGTAGAACTAATAAATTATTTTAGGGCAAAATTTAGTGGGCTGTAGGCTCAAATGGACTTAGGTTGGGAATTTTAGGGCAAAATCTAGTGGGCTGTAGGCTCAGATGGACTTAGTTTGGGAATGACTCGAGATATGTTCGGACAGACCTAAAAATACCATACCTTAAAGGTCAAAAATTCCCTGAGTCCATTAGTGAAAGAAATTTTAAATTTCAAGGTCGTTTGCTACTTTTTCTTAATTTTGGATTTTGTAAATAAATCAAGGCAATTAGTTAATTATCCTACCAAGAGAATTTGGCCGTGAAATTTTACAAGCCTCTAAATAGCCTAATTGAAGATTTTTAAAACAAACATAATGATTTTTGGAGGTCTGAGTGAATTTTTAAAATTTCCTAAAGTTTTTGCCAAAATCGAGCATTTTCAAGTTGCTCGGGTGACATATGTCCCTAGCCAAGCCACTTAAGCCACTATATTTACCCTTCTTATGCCTTATAAGCCTCCACTTAGCATAAACACATCACTCACCTCTATTTTCTCCTTTCTTCTTCTTCTTCTCACACCTAATGCTACCTCTTCTCTTCTTCCTCCATTTTTATGGCTTCTTAAGCCTTAATTAGCCACCAATTGTCACCAAAAATCCTTTCAATTAGGTAGCAATTAAGCTTTAAAGGTTATAGAGGCCATAAATGACCATGAAATTCAAGAAAAATTGAGAAAAGCTAAGTGTACATAGGAAGGAGGTAAAAAATTCAAATTGGTGTGTAAATGTCTCCTTCCACTTTTTATTTTATTTCTTAAAGGATTGTACATTTCTAAGAGTGCCTATGTTCTTGGATTTCCATTTGGGAACTTACAGAATTTTTTTTTAGTTTTTTTAAGGAAAAGAAGCATCTATGGAAGAGCAAGGGGAAATGAGGTCCAACAAAGAGAATAAAGGTGTCAAAGGGTGAGCAAAGGTCTATTTCAAGTGAAGGTAAGTGAATTTAAAGTATTTAAGGCATGTTATTTAGAATTCATGTACAAATGGTGTAGGAATGGTGTATGGAACTTGTAGATATAGTGGTTAGTGTATGTAAAATGGTGTGCTATGTTTACATTAAGGTTAATTTCATGTTGAATGATTGAATTGTATGATGATTTGGTGGAAAGAATGAGGGAAAGGTCTTAGCCTCACTTTGGCCAAGAGGATAGTGTGTGTGTATAGTATATGTATAGCTTGAACTAGGTGGGAATTTGATGGCCTTTGGTGTTTTGATATGGAAATTAATGAATGGTGTATGTGTATAGTGGAAAAGGGAAGTTTTGGTGGTGTTACCTTGAGTGGCTAAGAGGTATTCTAAGTTGCCTTAGGTTTTAAGGTATGTGTATGGCATGGTGGCATGGGACATTAAATGGGAATTGTGATGTTAGGCATGGCATTGTAGGTATATGGGCTGAATTTAGAGGAAGAGTGCTTGTAGGCATGGTATGCGATGTGATGTGTGTGTGTGTGCATGCTTAATTGATGCTATTGCATGTGTATGCATGAGTAAATGTGAAGAAAAACATGAATATGGCCCTTAGCAAGCTTTGGTTGAGAGGTATGTTAAGTGAATTTGGCATGATATAAATATGTTATGGCATGGCATGTGTGGGTAAGAAAGGCATAACATTTTAGGCATGGAATGTGCAATGTGAACTTGGCATGAAATATAGAAACATGTGTGAGTAATGAGGCATGAAAATTTATAAAATTTTGGTGATAACTAAAGGTTGGAATAGAGTTAGAAAAAGGGCTTAAAAATAGCTTGAAAGCAAATAGTAAAATTGACCTAAAATGGCAAATAACTTGGCCTAAATATTAAACCTTTTGTGAGATGGATGCGAAACAGATATAGAGGCCACTTTTAGGCCATTTGTAATGTGTAAATGAATATGGCTTTAGGCCTATGGCAATGGATAAAAATGGGTGCAATTGGCCTAGGAAAATGGTAAGAAATAGACATATTTTAGACCTATAATTGGGTGCGAAAACATAAAAATGACCTATAATTGTCTATGGAAATGACCTAAAAACTGATACACTATAAATGGCTTTGAATATAGACATAATTGGAATTAAAATAATGGCTTAGATTAGATTTAAAGTGGACTAAATTCTACCTAAGAAAGTGACCTAAAATGCCTTAGAGAAATTGACCTATAACTCTTTAGTAGGACCAAAAATGACTTGTAACTGTTTAGGTCAAATTTTAACTATCAAAATAAATTTATAACTATCTATTTTTCACTTTTAAATATTATAAAATGGTGTTTAGTAAATAAATGGACATAAAATAAGGTTAGATGCCCCATTAGTTAGATACCTATTGGATGGGTTAACCGGTCAACTTAAGGATTAGTACCTGCAAGATATTCATTGATGATTTTATGGATATTGGGAGGTTTACAGACTGATCCCTGCTATCCTTTAGAAGTGGTTGATGTGGATGATTATCTGGATATTAAGAGGTCTATGGATTGATCCCTGTTATCCACTAAACTTCCTTGCTGTGATTTTTGGATATTGGGATGT
>CANXYI011491812.1:0-10756 GCA_948208565.1 Hura crepitans
TTCCTTTACAATGTAAGGCTATTTTCATACATTATTAGCCATTTTCATACCTTATACATTATATTTATCATTGTCTCATTCATTCACATACATTAACATTCACCATTTACACTCATACATATATCATACAACACCATTTGACCATTCTTTATTCAACACTATACATATTCAATTTTCATCATTTATTTACACATTTATCATTTATACTCATTTTTACATCATATACATCAAACATACTAATCAAATACATGCCTTTTCATTACAATTTCATACTTCCATACAACATTTCATACCAATTCTCATGTAAATCATACATCTATATGTTTAATTTAAATTCACTTACCTCTTGTAGACTAATTCACCACTTCTGAGGCTCACTTTTAGCTTTAGTTCTCTTTCTCTTTATCTTTTCCTACATACACATTTTTAGGTTTTAGAAAAATTCTCAAAAATCAATTTTAACTCCAATTTAAGTTCTGTTTGTTCCTAGGGTCTTAAAATAACTTCTAGTTTTTATAACAAAAATAAAAATTAAAATTTGAAAACTTACTATTCATGGTGGTACTATTCATCAAGTTAAAAATTCTTTCTCCACAAGCCTCCTTTTGTTGAAATTTCACTTCTAGATGCTTAATTATGGTGTGAAGGGAATTTTAAAGGGTTTAATTGCTGAATTTGGTGGAGAAATGAATGATTTAGAGAGGGAGAAAGAATAAAAACGTGAGGAACATTTTTGGGAAGAAATGGCGTTGGGTTCTTTTGATTTTTAGGGAAGATGAGTGCATTTGGGGTATATGGGCACACAAACACACCCAATCACCCTTTTATGTACATGGCCTGTGGGCCCTATTTCATTAAACTCTAGTTTTTCGTGCTTGTTCTTTTTAATTTTGTGTCAAACTTCAAAAGTTTATTTCAATTTTTATAGACCTCTAAAAATATTGATCTTGGAGTCAAAATTCTTCTTTTATTCCCATTAAGCGTCTCATAAATTCTCGAGTCAAAATTCCATAGTTGACCCAGGTCATTATTCATTCGCAAAATCTAAAAATTTCAAATAAATAGTAAACGACCTTTGAATATTAAAATTCTTTATCCAATGGACTCATTGAAATTTTTGACCTTCAGGGTGTGCTATTTTTAGGACCATCTAGGCACATCCTAGACCAATCCTAGCACAAACCTATTTTACATCACTATTCATTGCACAAGATCCTAATGCATGTGATTTTGTATGGAATTTATAGCCATTTACAAAATAAATGTGTTATGATTTCACCGATCTTAGTGGTTCTTGTGATAGTTTTCTTAGTATGATGTTCTCTCCTGGATTATCTTGCATCTATATTGAATACATAAAACACATTAGTCAAACCTATGATTAAGAAAGTACTATATGGAAAATGAATTTTCACTTACATATTGTTTGATCTAACTAGCAAATTGATTATCTAGTTCTTGGTCTATTTGTATATCACCTATATTAGGTACCATCAATTTTAATTAGTCTATAAACATTCTACATTTAAATAATCAAAACACATTTAGCTATTAACTAAAGAACTTTTGTAACACTTTAACATAATGATGATTAAGAATCGTAAGTCTTACTCAACATAAGGCAAAACTTCATCACAATTCAAAAGAATATATGTGTGGGCAGCTTTATATTCTTTTTCACCCAACATCCTTTTCTTCGGTTTGCCATAAAATTGACTAGGCTGTGTGAATATTGATATATTTGTAGCAGATGTGGTAATATCCCCTCTATCATCATTTTGAGGAACATATCTATTACGACAAATAACATGTGGCTCAAAATAATGGCTACAAAAATTAAATGCCTCCTCAACTAATTAGATATTAATTCTTTAACTTGTGCTTTATTCTTTAAATTCTTCTTTAAATGTCTAAGATACCTACAATGTATTCCTTAATTTTAGTGAATGGACAATGTTAACATAGCCTATATATAAGAATTTACAATTTACCTCTCAAAAGGATACATCCATCTATATTGAATGGGCTTAGCAATTTTAGCTTCATATGCTAAGTGAATTGGAGATACTCTATTGAATTAAAAAACCTAGGTGGGAAAGTTTTTTCAAGTTTACATAATATAATAGGGATCTCAGCCTCTAATCTCTCTATCTCTTCTACTTTGATTGTTGTTGAAGTTAAGTCCTTAAAGAAAAGACTCAACTTGATTAGTGCTCGCCAAACATTGGATGGGAACAACTCTTGAAAGGCGATTGGAAGCAACTATTACATGAACACATGATAATTATGACTTTTCAACCCAAATAACTTGTACTTGTTCATATCAATACATCGACCAAGATTAGAAACATGACCATCAGGGAATTTCAAGCCCTTTAACCACTCAAGCAATACTATCTTCTCCCCTTTTTCTAAAGTGAAGCATGCTTTAGGATATTTACCTATTTAAGGATTTATCTCTAACTTAGGCCTAATACAAAGGTGGCTTTTATCCTGTCTTGCTTGTGTATGATCCTTTATCTTCCCTTTCACATTCATTACCGTGTTAAAAATATTATCAAACACATTCTTCTCAATGTGCATTAAATCTAAATTATGGCTAATTAGATTAGAAGACCAATAAGGTAAATCCCAAAATATGCTTCTTTTTTTCCATCCATATATCTTACCAAGTCGATCATTTACATCTATAGACCTAAGCTGTCACTCATATGAAACACTTCATTAAAATATCATTAAATATTTCTTCACATGTCAAAATTGGTGGTGGAGTACCTTCCTCAATCTTCCATTTCTTAAAATTTCTTTTGTTTCTTCTAAATGGGTGATTAATTGGTAAGAATTTTTTATGGTTACCAAAACATGAACACTTTCTCCTGTTTGTCAAAGTAAATCTAATAGAATTTTCCATGTAGTATGGGCATGCCATTTTACCTAATGTACTCCATCTTGATAACATCGAGTATGCTGGATAGTCACTAATTGTCCATAAAAGTGCTGCATGCATTTGAAAATTTTGTTTTCTAGACACATCATATGTATGCACTCCTTTTTCCCATTGTTAAATCACTTTTACAATCAATGGTTACAAATATACATCTAGATTTTGCTTAAGATTATGTGGATCGGGCACAATTATTATCAAAAACATGTATACCTCTTTCATGCACATTGATGGAGGCAAATTATAGGGTGTAACTATAATTGGCTATGATGAATATTGTTATCTTGATTGACCAAATGGTTGGAATCCCTCAGTACATAATCCTAACCTTACATTTCTAGTTTCGTTATCAAAATCTAAGTGAGTTTCATTGAAATGACTCTATGCTTTTACATCAGATGGATGAGTCATCTCTCTTGGATTTTTGATATGCTTGGCATGTGACCTTATTGACTCTACTATTGATTCAAATGCATATAACCTTTGCAACTTCTCAATCAATGGAAAATAAAACATTTCCTTATAAGCTACACCTCTATGCATACTTGTTCCTTTCCTTTTTTTTTTGTATATATCATTCCCACATAATTTGCATATTGTAAGATCCTTGTATACACCCCAATAGATCATGCATCCAAGTGTACAACAATCAATCTTCTCATAAGGTAATCCTAAACCTTTCACAAGCTTCTTTGTCTCATAAAAACTTTCCACCATCTTATTTCCTTTGGGTAAAACATCACGTATCAATTGACACATGTGATCATAACACTTTTCTGATAGGTGATGCTCATACTTTATATTCAACATTTGAGAGATAGCTGACAATATAAAATGATTGTCACATCTAGGATATAACTCCTTATCAACTACATTCAACATTTCATAAAATTATTTTGCTTGTAAATTTGGAGTTTCTTCTATCTGGTCATACTTTTGAGAATCTTCATTATTTAGTGGCATGGCCTCAAATAGATTAAGATTAAATGAAGGGCCAGCTATATCTAACACCATATGTCTATATGGATTAATTTCATGAAACTCATTTTCCTCGAACTCATTAGTTTGTAAGACTGAGCTTGATGAACAAGTAGTTGGTTCTCCATGGCACCTCCACTCGAAGTAATTTACAACAAATCCCTTTATTAATAGATGCATCCTAACTTCATCTGGATGTAACCATGTGCGATTCTTGCACTTTTTACATGGGCACCTTATGTTTGAGCCATCCATGTATCTTTGTTGATAGCAATCAAACTTAAGGAATTATTTGACACTAGCATAAAACTTAGGGTTCATCTCCCTTTGACAAATACATTGAGCATAGATCTAAAGCTAATCGGAGGTATTCATCATCCTAACATATAAATCCAGTAAAAGGAAAACAAAGAAAAATAAAATGAGCAATGTGAAAAATACAAAATTAAATCCTATATATAACCAACTAATACTAGACATATAATTCCAATATACACAATAAATTGAAACATGAATGTAAATCCTATATATAACCAACAAATTATTTTTACTTATTTCAAGATATCTACTTATTAGAGTCATTAAGTTCTTACTTAAATTCCACATATCAATCAAATTTATCATGTTTCATCCTTACAAGTCCATGCTTTATTTTTATTTTAGTGTAACTTTTTCCTCGAATTGGTCATTATTTTAACCAACATGTCCAACTTACTTCCTTTCTTTCCTAATTGATATTATAATTGCATTTTAGAACTAATTGTATTTTATTCATTTTATAGTTGTGAGATTATATAAAATAAGGAAAAAAAGCAATACATAGTAAAAACTTGACAAAAAAAAGCCCCTTATAAACCAATATGAATAATGTATTTCTATAGTTGAAACTTAGCAATAAATAGGTTGCAATAACTCTTTTTTGATGTATTTAATCACTTATCTTTTTCGCATATTAATTGCACCTTTGCTTAAAATACTCAATTAAGGAAAAGAAACCCTTTACCAATAACAAATTAATTGTAGTCTCCAATGAAGTGTTCAAGAGCATAAGTGCAGAAACAGTATATGAGATTGAAAAATAACCTCTTATTGTGGCCAGTAGTTGCAACCCTCGAAACAGACTCTGCTGCTCCTATAGTATTAGCAACCCAAGCAACGATGTTGTTAGCAGTGTTTTGAGAGATTTGCCACTAAAGTGGATCCACTAGCACCCTACAAATATATTAGTTTTTTTTCTGCTTCAAATTTATTTAGGTGAGAAAATTATCTAGTCAATAAAACTTTAGAAAATAAACAATAAGTTATAATATGAGACATGACAAAATTGAGAAACTAATCCTATGAGATAGACTTTGAATCTGATAAGACGAGTAAATTGATAGAGTCTATCTATAAGTAGTTATAATATCCACAAGTAGTATTCCACTTATATTATATTACAACATTTTATTTTTTTAATTATTAAATATTTTATTTTTAATCGATTTTCAATTACATGATTATTTAAAAAAATTAGAAGTATTTGGGTTTGAGTGTGGTCTCATTGAATTCGACAGCCATGAACTTCTAGTGTTCGGTAAGTATGCATATAGCAACGTGTTTGATGCCCATTGGCAATGGCCATGCCTTAATAATAATAATAATAATAATAATAATAATAATAATAATAATAATAATAATAATAATAATAATAATAATAATGATGATGATGATGATGATGATGATGATTATGATGATGATGATGATGATGATGATGATGATGATGATGATGATGATGATGAAAAGTTAAAGTGTGTGATTTGTTAGCCTAGACGTTAGCATTATTTAATAACTATTAAAAGATGAGTTGTTAGCCAAAATTAAACTTTGCACCTATAGCATACATATAGGAACTAAAGATTATAATGGAATCATGAATACAAAATAATTCGAATTATATGTTGATAGAGAAAAATCGTTACTTATAAACAATAAACACACTAAATTCATTAAAAATAAATTAACAGAGAAAAATCATTACTTATAAACAAAGCTATCTCCTTTTTTAGAATATATCATTACTTTATTAATAAATAAATTCATTAATAAACTTGATATTCAACCAGCCATTCTCCTCTATTAGAATGTTGATATTGTTTGGAAACCAGAAACACAAGCCTACAGAGATAAAAGGATATTTCAAGAATCCAAAAAATCCCACAAGGCATAAACAACAAATTGAGTATCTATGATAAGACTTGAAAATTGAAATTAAACAAGTAATTTTTGCCTTCAAAAATAAGTCTTTTTTATAAGCTAAATTTTGCTCAAATATATGTTGTAGAAGAGCAAAGACAGCTGAAATTTTTATTAGACGTAAACTTTGAACAGAGTATCAAAACTAGACTCAAAAATTAAGGTTACATAGATTTTGAAAGTTGAAACTAAGCTACATATGTTGATAAGGATAAAGATCTCACAACTAATGAAAAATATTCATATTATTGAGCTTGCAAAATAAGTTAGGGTTAGAAAGAATAAAAGCTAAAGTATGAAATGGAAGAGGATTTATAAATACAATTCTATATGGCTTTGAAATCTGTCATGCAAACAAGAAAATCACATATCATCTAAAACTCAATATGACCAAATTTTAGAAAATTGATAATAAGATTTGTACAGAAATGGCAAAAAGAAAAGCTATAGCATAGTAGTAAGAAAAAAGGAAGAACCCTCGCTTAGTGGAAATAAGGGCTATTAACTCTCTGAGAAATGCCATCACTAGAGTTATGGTTATGGTGGTGAGAGTGATAGTGGTGCCATCAAAATGAAAAATTTTCTTTTTTAAAATGCTAGTGATGATTTTGGCTAATATTACTTATCTACGATTCTTAATAGATTTCAATGAGATTGCCATTAACAAATCGAAAAAGAGAAATTTTCAAACTCAAATTCTATCCAAATACCAAATCTTTGTGTCCTTTTTGTCTGAAAATGCAAAAAGGAAAATCTCAAAGAAGAGTTATTGCAAACAAAACAAATCTTCATAATGTATTGCATCACTTATCTTTTTCACAAATTAAGAATGAGAGAAGTATGAAACTTTGTTTAGAAGAGGATGTGTACTTATGCCTACAAGTCGAATAACTTTCATGCACCTTCTTCTCAACTACTTTCCCTTCTTCTCAACCAAAAGAACTAAATTCAATCAAATAACCATTCTTTAAAACATCCATTCATCAACTAATTTCACCAATTATAGAAAAAATCAAGAACAAATGCTAACTCACCTCTTTAAGAGCAAGAAGGGTCCTCGTCATCCTTTGAATTCCACAAACTAAGAATCATCAATTCTCTAAATCCCTTTTCTTTAATTAAATCCCTAAATTCCCATTAACTGGATATTGTCACCGTTCTTCCTCTCTCTTAATTTTTCTTCTATTTTTTTTGACTTTAGCTGTAACTCCATCTTTATTGTATCATATTTTTTTTTCATTTAGCAAGGAAAGATTCCCTAGCTAAACTATAACAAGGGAAATAACCCTTGATAGATTATATCAATTAGCAAGAGAAAAGATCCTCGCTACATATATATTTTAAGGACTTTTTCTTTGTTATATAGCAATAACCAAGCTCTTGCTAATCAATTAAATTGCGAGGCGAATTTCCTTCACTAAAATAATATTATGATTTTTATTATGTAAGGAAAATATCCTATCAGTAATATAAATAATTAGCAAGGACATAATCTCTTGCAAAAAAAAATAATGTAAATTTGTATTTTTTATTTAGCAAGAGAAAATTTTCTCTCGCTAATCTAAATAATTAGCAATGATAGTCTTTTGCTAAAACAAACATATGAAAATTTTATGGTTTTTATTGAACAAGGAAAAATAAACTCATTAATCTTAGTAATTAGCATAGGATGTATCTCTCATAAAGCTTTAACTCTTAGATTCTAAAATTTGCAAGTGAAATCCCTCACAATTTTATTGTTAATATTACCGCCAATTTTTTTATGCAAATATATTGCTATGGGCATAAATTTTGCATTGCTACTTCTTAGGTAATTTTTATGTGTGCCTTATTGACACCACTTTTACTGAATATACCTCAATCCCTTGTTAAGTCCTAGCTATTTTGCTTGAATTTTTTCCCTTGCTATTTTTTGTCGCTAATTAGGCATTTTCTTGTAGTATATGGAACATGTATGGAAGAGAGACAAATATGAAAATAACATGAGAGGAATGCAAAAGTGTGAAAAGAATGAGATTCAGATCCAATCTTGGTGAATAGTGATACCGGATAGTGAATAGTGCAATTCGAGCCCAATTAGGGATTATTATACTAAAAATAAGTATTAATTATAAGATTCCTTATGGTAAAATTTGGGAATCATTTCAGGTCTTATAAAAGGTTAATTAAGCAAAAGAAGTTTTAATTGCAATGTCCCCATGAATAATAGCCTAGTTTTAGCTAAACGATAAAATATTTGACTTGATCTCAAAAAAATCTGAAAATAGCAACTTGATGGTCAAAAATTTTGACTAAGCCAATGGTAATGAGATTGAATTTTTTCTGACAATCAAAAGTAATTTATTTAAGTTAATTAACAAGGTGATTATTTGGTTCAGTGGTTCCTCTCTTTCAAAAATTTTGAAATTCAAGGGAGGTGCTAATTAAAGGATTTCTGAATTTTTTGTAATAAGAAAGAAATTTATTAAAGCCTTTATAATTAAAATTTGTATTTTTAAGGACTAAAATAACCTAGAATTAATCTCAACCATTGGATTTTTAAGTGGGATGATCATGGCCATTGAAGGAGGGGTATATAAAGGATGGAAACATTTAGAATTGGTGTAGAGAATAAAGACTTCATCTTCCACCTACACCATGAATGGCCGAAATTATGCTCCCATCCTCTCCCATTGATTTTCTCTCTCCTCAGCCCCAGAAATGCTCATTTACCCTCAAACCAAAGGTGTAGAATTCATCTATCACACTTCTAAAGCCAAATTATAGTGAGAAACAAGTAAATGAAGGAGAAATTTGAGAGATTTGTGGATGGAAAAGTTTAGGGTTTCTAAATCCCTAAAGTGGCAAGTTGGGCATTTTAAAGTTTAATAATTTTATATGTTATTTTGGGTGCCAACTTAAGTGATTCTTGCTTCAATTTGGAGTTTGGAGCTAGTAGGAATTTTCTATGAATTTTTCTAATGAAAAATGTATTATGTTTCTAGTGAATTTTGGAGGTGAGCATGGAATGATCAAAGTCATGGTGTGGAAGGCAATTTTAGAGGCTGAAGATGTGACATGTAACACCCTCTACTCATTTCTACCTAAAACAGGCAAGGTGTGTCAGTTTCCACTGAGGTCACCCATACTAGGATTTCCCCAAGGGCCTTTTGTTTAACTTAAGTTTGACTACATTTGACCAAACACTTCCTTTAGTCTAATCTGATCATTTATTCCCTAATTGCTGCCTATTTTGGTTCATTAAAATTCCTATTAGATGCTACTAGACATTTATGAAAATTTGGGCAGCATAATGGCTACCCTGATCACTAACCCAAATTAAACTTGCAAAGAAACACACTTCTAAATCATCTTCCCTCCTTATTCCTCCTCTGGACCCTCTGCTCTCAATCATTCCATCCATAATGCACGGGGTTGTAAACCCATTAGCACACACAGATACAGAACTAGACATTCATTATTATTGACATATCAGTATATACATGCAGTTATGGTTCAATATATATATACATCCCATACTATCCATATTAGCCTATATACATGAGTGCATTCACACATATAACTCAAAAAGGAAAATAACAATACCAACAGATCTAGGCAACTACACTGATGCTGACATCTAAAGTTGACCTGGACTTTGATCACAACCTGCGCATTGGAACACCGACACGCTGAGTACAACACTCAGTGGTGGAATAACACAATTATATTATGTCATATCATGCAACATGGGATATGTTATGTTCCACATATAGTATGTCCTGACATTCTAAGTTCAGTTATGCATTTGAGTAAGCTTACTTATATGACTATACCATTAGTTACCAATTCTCATATTCTCTATTATTATTTTATAGGCCCATAGACAGACTACAGTTTAAGACACTGGACAACAGGATGCGTCCTATGTAGTGGCCCACTTTTAGGGCATAGGTAGCTGCACCTACCTCATTCGGTACTTAGGGACCCGTCTGAAGACCACTCCCAATACCAGTCTAGGAGATCACACAACACAGTACACAAGGGTGGATACTTAGGGACCCATCCGTAGACCACTCCCAATATCCACAATCACATCAATCACTGTGCAGAATACATCATATAACCTCAGTAGCTACACTTGCCACAAACAACACAAGCAATGGGTCCCAGAAGGACTGACTACCTAGCAGCTACTTATCCCTAGTTAACCGATCAACCCATCTAGTGGGCGTCTAACTTATGGGTCATTACCTAATTTAGACCATATTCATGATTATTTTATCCCTAGGTTGCATTTCTAGACTTAATTCACATAGTTAATTATGACTTTGCCACTGTTGTAAAAGTCACCATTCATTTGGTTAGTTTTCGCAATTGACATTATTCATTTGGTCACTTTTCCATTTTATGCCTATCATTACTCACCTCATTCAAGTCCCATTCTCAAAGTCTCTTTGCCTCATTACCCTTATTTTATATCCAAATTATAAAGTGTACTAATTCACTCAAGTTTTTATTCTATAATTACATCCAATTAAGTCACATTTTTAGGCACATAACATACCAAGTTTTAGGTCATTTTTCTAGGATTTCTATACTTCATGCATACCACTATTG
>CANXYI011491833.1:0-22690 GCA_948208565.1 Hura crepitans
GGTGATCTCTATGGTGAAACACTATGTCTAATGAACCCTTTATCAAGAAGTTCTTGCAACTATATCTTTAACTCCTTTAGCTTCGTAGGAGCTATCCTATACAAAGCTATGGAAACTAGCGTTGTGTCAGTATCACCTCAATATCAAATTCTAATTCCAGTTCTAGTGGCAAACTAGGTAACTCATATTGGAAAACATCCTCAAACTCAGCCACAATAAGAATCTAACTTGCTTTTGATACTTCTTTTTTGGTGTCAACCACATATGCAATGTAGGCTTGACAACCCTTTCGCATCATCTTACTAGCCACAACTGCTGATACTATATTAGCCATGTAATCCAATCTTTTACCCATCACTATCACTTTTTACCCATTACTAGCTTGTAACATGATCCTCTTCTTTTTGGAATCCACTGTGGCATGACACTTAGACAACCAGTCTATAGCTGAGATAAGATCAAAGTCATTAAATAGCAATTTAATGAGATTCGCACTTTGTCCACTATGATGTGTTGTCCTATTAAATTGCTAACCATCATATCAAAACTAAGGTCTTTTGACTCTAAATCCTAATCTATAACCTATGCTGTATAGATATATATGTGTGTAGACCCTAGGTCTATAAGTGCTAAAGTAGGTAAATCAAAGATATGGAAAGTACTTGCTATAACATCTGTGGCATCTGTCTCCTTTTTAGCTTGTATGGCAGACTATATAGCTAGAGCTTTACTCTCTAACTTGTCCTTTTGACTAGCCACAGCTCTGCTCCTAGTATCTCTCTTATCCTGCTTCTTTAAAGGATTATATGGTCTCACTGGGCAATCTCTTTAAAAAAGCTCTCTAGAGCAATAACCCAAACAAACTCATGTCTTATTCTTCCAACAAACACCGTAATGTTTCTTGGGACAAGTCTGACAAACTTGTGTTGAAACACTACCAGTAGTAGATCTAAGAGCACCTGAGGTTTGAGTCTATGCTCTAGAACCCTGTCTTGATCTCTAAGATTAATATGAATTTCTATCTTGTTGATGCTTAGACTAACCCCATTTCTATTTCTTATCAATTGTATAACCATAATTGCCATGTCCTTGGCCAAAGGACCTCTTCTTGAAGTTATCTCTCTTTTATTTCAACTGATTCACGATCTTAGTGGTATGGCAAGCTACTATCAATGTTAAAAAATACCTACTCTGTATTGGAGCAACCTATTATATAACATCCATATTCAACCTTTTCTCAAACTTCTTATAGTGATCTTCTTTTGTAGCTACCACTGCCTTAGCATATCTAATCAAATAAGCAAACTCCTTCTCATACTTAGATATGGACCTATGCCTCTACCTCAGATCCATAAACTCTTGATACTTCTAATCTAGATAATGCTCAATTTTATACTTCTTCCTGAATTCTTTAAGAAAGAACTCCCAAGATAAATCATCAATCACCCTATGCTCTATAATGGCCTCCCACCACTTCAAAGCTTCCTCTGACAACATAAAAGTAATGCATGTAGTATACTCATCCTGAGAACACTTCAACTGCTACAAAATCCTAAGCATCTAATCTAATTAATACTTGGTTCTACTCAACTCATCTAGTTCTTCACCCTTGAAGTACTTAGCTCCATTCTTTAGTAATCGCTCCATGTATGTCTTTTGGAAAGCTTGCCGCTCTTGAGATACTAGAGGTGGAACTATATATACTTAGCAACTACAGTAGCACTAGTTGTAAAAGCTACCATAGCTTGCATGGCTAACTCCAACATAGTCTCTAGCCAAGTTGGCTGACCCTACTATCCAAGTGTAACATGTCTCGCATCACTGGAGGTCATATGCTCTAGTTGTGCACCTTTTTATGCAACAGTCGTAGGAGCATAGCTCTCTACTTCTTCCTCTTCGCTTCGGATCATACTACGGCTCATCTCTGTATCCTGTAGGTAAGAGAAATAGAATATAACTCAACATGTAAAATGTTATAGTGTAAAAATACTATAGTGCTCTTGTGTAACCCATAGGTTTAGAGGAAAGCCTAAACTAGAGCTCTGATACCACTAAGTGTAGCACTCGGTACTCGGTCTATACATTGGAACTTTGTAGAGAGCACCACCACATATTGATATCCAATTATGCTACCCATAAAACCCAAATAATTTAAAACATTTTCATTAAATAAATAGTTACTTTCATTTTGGAGTGGTAAAATACTAAAAATCATTCGGCATGCTTTATGAGCCAACTAATGGGTCATTGTGCTAAACATTTGGTAGCATAACGGCTATACTGAAATAATTTCCTAAATAGTAAATGTATTAAAAACACTTTTATAAAAGCATGTAACTCATCTCAACATCAAATGGGTCCTTGTGACCCTCTAAACTCTATTAGAAAGCACAAAGCCTTAGGCTCGACTTAAACAACATTCTCACATGCAAAATCATAAGTTATCACACAATTCACGTAAGTAAAATATAGCTTTTACAATATTATAGCTTCAGTTACAAAACCAAACCCAATTTATAGATTAGGCCCAATCGCTCTAGAATCATAAGAGTAACACCAGCTATATTTACATTAACATCATTTTGCAAAAGGAAACTAAAAGTACCCAAAAAAAGGTAACTTTCACATTCTCCTATGAGGCAGAAGCTTTGACTTTAAACCACAACTCTATTACCTATGCATTGCAAATAGACAATACATTAAACTTTTGCTTAGTGGTGTAATCACTTTAACTAGGTATAGAAATTTAAGCATACAATTATGCAATATATGTCAAGTGAGTCATTTCAAACCATATATAAGGATAAATCATGATAATAACATAATTATGCAATTTGAGCACATACTTGCCTTTAATAGCCCACAACCTATATTATATCCATAATCATAGTAGAATTATTCTTAACATAATTAAAAATTAACCATTACATATGAAATACTCATATATTGGTCATAAGCATACACATGCTCCCTTTTACATGGTAACGAGCATAACAACATGCATTTTAATCTATTACCATACCTATGTGTTATTACCGTATATTCGGGTTCTAAGACCCTCTATGCACTAACCCATTAATAATATCAGTATAAAACTCCATATTATACCACATACATCATATTAATGGTTTAACCTGATAGTATGCTAAAAACATCAATGTCACGTAAAAAGCATTATTAAAGTCGCAATTAACATTATTTATTCTTAACTCATACTAGTATCACAATTATTATTATTATTATTATTATTATTATTATTATTTGTTTAATTTATACCCCTACTAAAGAGACAACTATCTAAAGCTAGATAGCAGATAATAATGCACCTGAAGGTGCTGACACTTGAGGGGTGTAAACTAGTGTACTCAAAGGAACTAGCATCTACAGATACAAACACATTAGCCTTAGGCCTAGCATAATGTAGTGCAAAAATAGTGACCCAAAAGCCCGGTGCCCATGGACACAAAAATCACAAGTGGCTCATAGGCCTATTAACCGAAGGTAAACATTGTAGCTACTAATCCTAGCTGATCGGTCGACCTATCCATACTAGGTTGTCTAACTGAATAGGTATCACTAAACTAGTCGATTATCTCATTTTAACCATTTTAAAATGAATAACATAGTTTATGTCACCTCACACATGAATGGATCACAATGGCCATTTCGTATCTCAATGAGGCCTAGATACCCATGCCCAGTAACATGTGTCAACCAAGACATAGCGTAGCCAACTTAGGCTTATACAAGCTCAAGAACACCAAATGGTCATATTACCTAGGTGCATAAGTTGGAAAACTCCTCCGACATCTTTATCATGCATTTTACCATTACTTTCATCATTAACATGCATTATAATGTATAATGCATCATGGTCATGCACAATAATCACATATTGCATTAATTGCCATTTCACACATAATAGCAGTATTTAGTGATGAGCATGCATTATAGGCCTATATACACGTCAATAAACCATACAACATTCAAGTTGGCATTCGAACACAACTACACATACACATGCCTTTTAGTCATCATATGTGCATATACAAAATAACATTTGAGCACAAAACATCACATTCAAGTCATTACCATACACAAGTTATGCACACACACATATGGCTCACATGCATGAAATTCTGGCCCCACATACCTAAAGCTATTAAAACACACATACTTTCTCATTTACAATTTTAAATCACATTTATATGCTTAAAAACACATCTATGTTCTTCTGATCAACTATACATGATCATTTTAGTATTAACGTCATATAATGCCATTATAGGTTCATATTATCACATAATTGAACATGGCATCATTCAAGGACCATTCGGCCCACAAACATTCACCATGCATCACATTTATGCCATGTAATAAAATTCGTTAATATTACACACACATGTGCACCTTAGTTACATATAATATCAATATATGCCTAAAATTCACATAATGCCATTTATTCCTTAATTACTCCATAAATGTGCAACACACATGCATAAACATGTTTTAGCCATCACATTACATATATGCAACATCAAACCATCATATTTTTAATAACCATATCATTTATTAGGCATTATAATAATTAATAGCATTTATTACTATTATGTAACTATATGGCATATTGAAATTCATGCTATTTTAACTCAAATTAATGTGATTACACATACCAATATAGGCCATACGAGATGTTCGATGCTAGCCTAAGCCTTCTCTTTGCCTTGGGAGGCTCGGATCGATGTTTTGCCTATGAATTTAAAAGGGTATGAAAATCTAAAATTAATATAAAATAATATAAAAGTAAAAAAAAAAATATTTCAAGTCTAGATATAAGCTTTACAATGCCCTAGGAACCCAAGAAAAATAAAATTAGTAGAAAAGAAATACCGAGTGTCGGGAGGTCACTATTGACCTTGAAAGACTTCTCAATTTTTCTCCTAAAATACTCTACCAAATCAGGTGTTCTTGGTGTTTATGGACTCACATCAAAACACTCTTTGATTTGAGTCTACTATTCTAGGATGGGCTTGTGTGTGGAAGAAGAAAAAATAAAGGAGAGAGGGAGGAAGAGGGTGTCGACAATTGGAGGGAAATGGAGTGATTTGGAGGGAATGGGAAGGAAAGAGGTATTTATAGTTTTTAGAAATTATTTTCCCTAAAACTTCATAAAATTTTTATCCCCTCTTAGAAAATCAAAATTCCCTCATTTTTGTATGTAAAATTAGTTAAAATCCTCCTCTAAAAACCCTTAAAACCTTGAGCCCTAAAAATGAAGGAAACCCAAAAATTAATGTATTTTATTTTTCAAAAATTCAGTAAAAATACTTCTCGAGATCAAAAAATTATGATTCCAAAGCCAATAGACTATTCAAAATATTTGAGTATTAGGTATAATATTTTAATATTATTTTGAGCGAATTTTAATTTATTTTACAGTTCAGTTTTACTTGCAATACTATTCATAAGACACTCGTAAAATCTTAGTTAGCATTTTTAACCATCTAAACGACTTCAGATTGGCTTTAAACTTTGCCTAAAATTCTCTCATAATTAATACTACCCATTGGTACATTTATTGTGACTCGAGTTTTGGGAAGCACTATTCATCCTAGGATGTACCATTCAAGAGAGTCAGGATTTTCGAGTCATTACAGCTCAAATAATATTTTTTTCCAAATATTCTAACTTTTATCAGTCTCATGCATTGCACTCCTTTATATACTGTGTCCCTATTACCCTAGACAATGTTGTGAACCATGACTCTATTTTTCATTCAAGATGGGGAAATGTTATCATATCCATCACTCATAAGCCTTATGCCTTCATGTATATGAAAAGGTGAACTAATTGGTTGTTATTATTTGTGATTGGAAAGACCTGTTAGGAGGGACCTCTACTTGTGGGAGCCTTAAGACTTTTGGCTAAACTGTGAGCCCATATATTTAACTTAGCAACTTCCCTTAGGTTACATGACCCTAAGTATTTGCGATTGCATTATGGCTGCTATGTGGTCCTATTATGTTTGACCTCATTTGGAGTGGGGGCAAGCCCATTGTTGCTTTTTTTTGGGATGGGTACAAGCTAATTTCACTTTGAATAAGATTTAAATATCATAGGCTATTGTATTTGTATGCGCTTTAAATACGAGAGGTTATTGGTCTTAATACAACCCATAAGTAAACCTATACATCCCTCGATGATGCTTAGGTAATCCCACTTAGGAAAGAACTAGCTTAACCATATGTGCAAGTGAAATAAGGTTGGAAGATTTATTGTATGTTTTTATCCTTATTACACCACAAACATGCATTGTATATCATGTATTATCTGTATCTTGCATTGTTAATATCGTACATACATCATCCCTAACCCGTTGTATTGATAGTCATCATTGGTCTTTCATTTACTGCTTAGTGGAAGCAGATAGGCAAGTGCCTCAACTAAACTAGTAAAGCACTACCAATTCAACTAAAGTGAGGAACCATGTTAACTGACGAGTACGTGACCAAGGCCATGTTCACATAGGTGATGAATGAGATAGAGAAGTGCATGATGGCAACCATAATGAATGCCCTATCTAATATCCATAACTAGAAGGAAGTAGGTCAATCTTGAGCCACTCACAAGGGAAAAGAAGTAACCGATGTAGGAGATGATTAGTCTTTCGATGACAAAGTTCCACAGGTCACCAAGTCATACCAAAAGGTTCCCTCTCCCAAGGTAGTTGAGGATGACCAGTTGAACAAGCTCAATAAAAAGATGAAAGCCATGACTAGGCTAGTCACTGAGGGTAAGGACATTGATCTTGATGATATCAACTTAAGGCTTGATTGAGTGATGTCCTATAAGTTCAAAATACAAGACTTGAGTAAGTTTAATGGCACGATTGAGCCCCGAACTCACTTGATGCAATGCGCTATTGCTATAAGAGCTACTCACCTCTCCAAGGAGCAAATTGTGAGATTATTTAGTATGTCTTGAATAAGCCAAGCCTTGGACTGGCATCATTACCAAGAGAAAGAGGGTTAAAAAAGACTGGAATAAACTAGCATGGGTATTTAGTAAGTAGTACTCGAATAATGCCAGTATAGAGATCACACTGAAGGATTTAGAGTTAGTGAAGCAAAGACCGAATGAGAGCTTCTCTGACTACTTACAAAGATAGAGGGAAAAGATCTTGAAAATGAGGAATAAGCCTAAGGACATTGTTTAGATTAAGATGCTCATCAGGAATGTGAAAAGTTATATGAATAATAGACTCACCGCTAAAGATATCACTACTTGGGAATAAGTGAAAGACATTGCCATTGACTTAGAGGCAAATTACCAGAATAAGGGGTTTAAGAGGACAAGTAACCCCACTTTCATGAGCAGTAACACTAGGGGTATAACCAAGATAGCCGATATGCATGCTGTCCAAGGTAGTAGATATTTCAACCTGGGTAAGTCTCTTTCATGGTGTTTCAAAAAACTCACCAAAGAGGGCAAGTTACAACCATTTCTACCTCAGATTCTCAATGGACCATTACCACTAAACCATAGGCACGATCAGTACTATACCTACACCAAAGAATAGGCCACCTTATTGATAACTATAAGCTTTTTAAAAAAGCCACCTCAAACCCATTACCCAAACACCAAGTTGCTTGCCTTCTTAAATCTAGACTGCCCAAGGAATACGTGCTTAAAGATGTTTATGAATTCAACTAAGAGATCTATAAGGGGGTGAGAAAGAGTGAATCTATCCTTCTAACCAACTTTCAGGGGAGTGAGAGTGATACTAATCCTAAGAGAGTAAAAACTTCTAGGATGAATCTTCTGATGATGATTCTAAAGATGGAAAGAGAGAGCCATTTAGTGTTAAAGGAAAAGTGGTAGAGAGAGTCAAAAGGAATGGTCAGATCTTACCCAAGAAAGAGCTTAAAACCAAGGAAGGTGAGCATGAAGAAGTACTAAAGTGGCTAAAAAAAAACCTAAGCTAATATTAGCATGTGGGACTTGCTAATGTCATCTAAGGACCATAGGCAAAAGGTAGTTAAAGCCTTAGGTCAAGTTATTGTATCTACCACTATTATCTCTGATAAGCTCATATGAGTAATGAAAATAGGCAAGACATGCCTTATCACCTTTTTAGATGCTGACTTGCCCTTAGAAGGAAGGGAACATAACTGGCCTCTTTTCATTAGGGCCTAAGTGAATGGGAAAAGGATGGGATGTGCCATGGTTAATGATGGCTCCTTATTATGTGTCTACCTAGCTAAAATCTTGTCTAGTTTAGGAATCAAAAAGGAAGACCTGACACCTTTAAATATCACTATCAAGATGTATGATGACACAAGAAGACAAGCTAAAAGTTCCTCCACCACTAAGGTTCAAGTGGGGCCAATTGTAAACAAGGTAAAATTAACTGTGATTGATATCCTAGCCATATTCTCTATTTTGCTATAGAGACACTGGTTCCATAAACTTGGAGGAGTCCCTTTTACCTTTCACTAAATGATCAAGTTCCTGCATTAAGGTAACATTATCACTATAAAGGCTAAAATTGATCATGTTGTTTCTACTATGGTAATAACCAATTAGCCTTTCACTAGATTTCATGTTGCTGGGATTTATGAATAATACATGGCCCCCACTATGTCTAAAATGATAAAGAGGATGGATTTTGTCCCTGGTATAGGTTTAGAGAAGAATTTGCAAGGTATTAGTGAGCCACTATAATTCCACACCTAGAAGGACATAAGAGGATTGTGATACAATCCGAACAAAGGGGGAAACCTAAAGAACAAAAATAGCCTAGGGGGACTACTTTATCAAGCAGCAAAGTATAAGGTATGATGGGACTCCAAAACCTACCGTAATGGATGTGTGTTACAAGTCTGGCTTTGAGATTTTTACAGATGTGGTCAACTAGGAATTAAGCAACCTCACTCAAGTCTAATGGGCAGAAGAGGTATTTCTTACACTACTAGCAGATGAAGAAATCTACTTTAGCCCTCTTAAGAATGTGTCTAATTTAGATTCAGAATTATTTATTAATGAATTATATCTTTGTGACCTTTTTGAGGCAAATAGTATTCTTTCCAATAAAATGAACAATGACTTTACTTACTTATGTGATGTTTTTCCTTATGGTAGCATACATCTAAGTGATTATTACATGAGTATTTTTGACATTAACTGTATTAAAACTAATCTGTTTAATCTTGGTATAAATGAACCACTTAAAAATGTATTAATTGCCTATTATACTATAGCCAATGAAAGGGAAAAATTTGAGAGATTACTATAAAAGTATGAAAGAATCTTTTCTTGGAGTTATGAAGACATGTCAAGTATTGATCATGAGGTTGCTGAACATGCCATTTCAACTTATAACCATATCACTCTAATATATTAAAAGCATAGAAGGATGAGACTCAATGGGCAAAAAAGGTAAAGGAAAAAGTTGTAAAGCTACTCCAAAGCCAAGTTCATTGAGGAGATCAACTTCCCCACTTGGTTAGCCAACATCGTTGTAGTACTAAAAAAGTTTAGCCAATATCATTTTAGTACTAAAGAAGGACAGAAGGGTTATAATGTGTTTTGATTACTAGGACCTGAATAAAGCATACCTTAAGGATGACTTTCCTTTACCCCACATTGATGTACTAGTGGATAGTGCAGCTACGACAACCATGTACTCCTTTTTTTAATGGCTTTTTAGGGTATAAATAAATTTTGATAAAGGTGATTGACAAATGCAAAACAACCTTTATAACTAAATGAGGGACATACTGTTACAAGGTAATGCCTTTTGGACTAAAAATGTAAGAGCAACCTACGAACAGATGGCCACCAAGCTATTTCATGACATAATACATAAGGAAGTTGAAGTTTATGTGGATGGTATGATAGTGAAGTCCATCAAAAGAGAAAAGCACTTTAAAGCATTAGAAAAGTTTTTCCAAAGGTTAAACCAATTCAACATAATGCTAAACCCTAAGAAATGTGTCTTTGGAGTCACATCAGGAAAACTGTCGGGATTTGTGGTTAGCAAAAATGGGATTAAAGTAGATCCAGATAAGATAAAAGCTATCTTGGAAATGCCAACTCTGTAATCAAAAAAGGAAGTTAGATGATTCCTAGGTAAACTGTAATACATCAGTCGGTTCATAGCCAAACTCATATCAGTTTGTAAGCCTATATTTAACCTATTACATAAAGGACAACCAAAGGAATGGAACGATGATTGCTAAAAGTCGTCCAAGCCATCAAATAGTACTTAACCAAACCTCCCATCCTAAGACCACTAAAACCTAGAAAGTCCTTAATCATGTACCTTACAGTTGAAGAATCTTCCATAGGAGCCCTCATCGTGTAAGCAGATGAGTATGAGGTAGAATATGCAGTCTACTACCTAAGAAAGAAATTGCTCCCATACAAATAGAAGTATGCAAAAGTTAAAAAGATATTTTTAGGAGTAATTAGTGTCTCCAAAAAGCTATGCCATTACTTTCAATCATATAATATGGAGGTGGTAGCAAAACATGACCCTCTCAGGTACTTGCAAACTACACCTTCTCTAGTAGGTAAGATAGAATTGAAGTTTCCAGATGAATACTTTAGGGCACTATCCCTAGAAGGATGGATATGTTTTTTGATAGAGCAGTTAACTAGAAAGGTGTAGGTGTTAACATACTACTCATCAATGTAGAAGGTGAGCAGATGTTCTTAGCTAGAAAGTTAGAGTTCCATACAACTAAAAACATTATAGAGTATAAAGCATGAATCTGTGGCCTTAAAACTCTATTCTAGATGGGGGCAAAAGCTAATGATGTACACGAGGATTCAATGCTACTCGTGCAGCAAGTGAAAGATAATTAGGAGATTAATGATGAGAACTTAAGCAAGTATGTCAGAATACTTATAGATCTATTTGAAGGATTTGATCAATACACTTTCCATCACATGCCCAACAAACAAAACCAAGTCATTGATGCCTTAGCCATTTTGATGTCAATCTTAAACCTCAGCAAAAAGGATTTTCCCAAAACCATGTACTTTAGCAAAATTGATATTCCCTACCTACACGGGTATAGCTAGCACTACAACCAAACAAACTAATGATGACTTGCCTTTGTACAATGACATCCAAGTATATCTAAAAATTGGATAGTACCTAAAACATGCAATTGAGAAAGATAAGAGGGTCCTATAGAAATTATCAACTCAGTTTATTTCATACTAAGGAATATTATACAAAAGACAGTTGGATGGCATTCAGCTTAGATGCATGGATGAATCTAAAGCTCAAAAAATACTCACAAAGGTGCATGAAGGTGTATGCAGTCCTCATATGAATGGAAAAAACTTGGCTAAGAAGATCATGCAATTGGGATATTACTAGTTTACCATAGAAATAAATTATTGTGACTTTGTCAAAAAGTGCCACAAATGCCAAATCTATGGGAACCTAAGTCACCTACCCCTTAATTACTTGACTATTTTGTTATCTCTCTGACTATTTTCCATATATGGTGTAGACATAATTAGGAAAATAAGGCCATTAGCTACTAGAGGGCATAAATACATAGTGGTAATAATCGATTACTTCTCAAAATGTGTTAAAGATGAATCTTTTAATAAATTAGGGGTAAGACAGATGGTGAAATTTATTGAAAGAAACATCATCTGCAAGTATGGGTTGCCACATCAAGTCTTCATAGATAATAAGGTAAAGTTTTAGGGTGAAACTAAATAACTTTTATAGAAATACATGATCAAACATCACAAGTCTTCTCCATACTGACCTTAAGCTAATAAGGCAATTGAAGCAACTAATAAGAATATCAAGAAAATTTTGCAAAAAATGATAGTTACCTATAAGGATTGGGCAGGCATGTTGCCCTTTGCACTGTGGGGATATAAAACAATTGTCAGGACATCTATGCAAGCCATGCCCTATTCATTGGTTTATGGGATAAAAGCAATCTTGCTAATAGAAATTAATCTTTCACTCAAAGTTATGCTAGAAGCAAAAATACTGAAAGCTGAATGGGCTAGAAATAGATATGAATAGTTGGCTTTGGTTAATGAAAAATAACTTAAAGCTCTTTATCATATGCAATTATAATAAGAAAATCACTAGAGCCTACAACAAGAAAGTCAAGCCTAGTCCTATTTGAAAAGGTAACTTGATACTGAAACAAACCAGGCCCTTATTGATAGATCACAAAAAAAAGTTCAAGCCTAATTAGGAAGGCCCATACTTAGTCAAGAAGATACTTAAACATAGAGGTTTTAACATCTCAAACTTAGAAGGTAATGAATTCTTAGAGCCCATCAACATAGACAAGCTAAAGAAGTACTTCTATTAAAGATATATAAAAAAAAGGACATCCACAAAGTTGAAAACCAGAATAGGGTGGCTTAGGTAAAAATGAGGACACCTCGATGAGGTGAAAACCTATCAGGCACTTCATGTAAAAATTAAGGGATCTGAGAGAGTATGTCCAATCATAGAAACCTCTCGAGGTTGATTAATAATGGTAGTATCACTAATGGGAAATTAACATATTTTCTAAGATTGAACAACTTAGTTCCAAATGCAATTAATAGCAAAAGTGCTTTAGTTATGATCATTGATATGTAAACTTCCATTAAGTGAGAAATATCATACAAGTAATTAAACTTTTAAAATCTAGACATGTCTTTTCTTTTCGAATATAGAAGTTGTATCTTCATATTTTCTCTTCAACACTAATGTCTTATTATCTCTAGATGTACTTAGAATCTAATATCTATAATTATCATTTGTACTTATATTGCCTATTGCATGATCAGGCACATCTCTCAGTATAGCAAAACACTTCTATAAGTCAGGAAAAGAGCTCAGGAAATGCCATGTTAAAATTCCACCTTAAAACCTTAAAGGTTCAGAAGGGACTCTTTGCAATAGACAACATTGTCATTAGATTTAAAAAGGGATGTAAAATGTAGCATGCCAAAATCTGATTAAGGGAATACAACTCGAATGGCAAGATAGAGAAAAATAGGTGATCTTCCATTAAGGACACCTCTAGCAGATTGCTTCAATGGTACTAAGCCATTCAGTTTATTGTTCACTAGTATCAAATTTCTTCTCAAGCTTCTTATCACAATGGTGATTTAGAGCATACTTAATATAAAGCTTTTTTGGAGGAGGTACTGACAGTCATAATTTCTCTTGTAACCAAATCTAAAAAAAAGAAGCTGTTAGATTGGAAAATCTATAAAGGACCATCTAAGTAAAAGTTAGGCAAACCTACTAGTGCAAAAACCCTCACAGGTCTGTTAGGTAAAAGTTAGGGTTAAAACAAAAATAAAGCTAGAGAGAAAACTCACACGGGCTTTCTATACATACTTGTAAAAAAAGTGGACTTTTAGCTACAAAGTCGACATCACCTCTCCTTAAAGTATTCAATCCTTGAACAGTTTTAGCTAAAGAGATACCAAAATGATTGTGGCTAGAACATACTTTAATCAGAATTTTTAGAACCCTGAAATCATAATGCACATCTGTGAAAGTGACTACTAACTAGTTATCAAGGATGCATAGCAACTTACACTTCACCCATTCCATAGAGTTAAGGGGAAACTTGTAAGCAAAGTCAGCAATTACTTGTAGGGAAATTAGGCTCATGCCCGGGATTAATTTTTGAGCCATAGAAGGAGAAATACCAAAAGCAAGAACAATATCCATGGGATATCATTCCTCTAAAGAAGAAAGAGCCAAAGGATTATCTGGAACACCATTAAAATTAAAAATGGCAATAAATTCTTCCAGGGTTGAGGTGATCTCTTAGTGATTGAAGACAAACACATGGAAAATGGGGTCCCAATATTGCATAGGAGCACTCAAAAAGTTATGGTCAATCCTTACTTTTCTCAAAAACCTAAGAGCAAAAAAAGGAGCAAGAATGTTTGAAGTCCAAGAAGCCTTTGATTCTAAGATCTTAGACAATTGCTAACTAAAAGAGATATAGCAAAGTATGACATGAGCAAAGAAGAAGAGAGGTATTTATAGGCCATAACCTTCACCATTCCTCTTCCTACTAAGACAAGGAATCCAAAGCACATGAGGATGTCTGCATGGACCTTAGAACTTTTGAAGTCAATGTCATGGTCTACACAAACTAACTAAGACATGTCTATGGCAATGTCTATTACTAACCGAGAATCTTGCAGGGTAAATGTCCATACAGACCATCCTGCACCTTGTCCCTATAGACCAAGGCTTACCAATGCCAAGTCTACTAAGCAACTCTAGCTAAAAGTGACAGAAGAGGGATGACTACAAAGCATAAAAAACAACTTTTAAGCTCTCCCTACCATGACAACATGGTGTCTCTATGTTACTTATTGCGTTCAAATCTCTAGTAGTCACAAAAGCACAATTTTCTCTTTATATTAGCAGTATGGCTTATTCTTCTAGTTTATTAATAGCATCTACAGCTTCTATCAGATGGATGTCTAGACACTTTCTTATATCAACTTTGAATGTCTTTTGAGTGTAAGCCTCTTCACTAGTAGTTACAACCTCTATTCCAAGTTGGTATCTATCTATTTCAAACAATTGAACTTTAGCCTCAAATGTACCACTTGACCAATAGAGTTTTCATAAAATTTAAGTTGAAGTCTATCTATCCCTTTCATTTTAGAGAATCTAGCTTTTATGATTCAATCTGGATAGCATCTATACCATCTTGTCCCTATTAAAAGGAGTCCTACCTCAATGAGTTACAATCCTCAACTTATAGTCCATTTCCTATAAATGGAGTTGATCTATGTTGTTCATTAATGGTATCATATTTCCATTGTAAATTGTTGCCAATTATTTATAAATATGGAGAATTGTATTTCAAAAGATAATATGATTGTATATATATAATATTAGAGGGGCCTATTCACAAATATAATATGGTTGCCATCTAATTCACTCCTCATCTCACTCTCATCCTTCGTGTCTTCCAAATTGGAAGAAAGCACTAACTTTTCAGAAATCTTCAAAGCTCTCAGCTTTCTTTGAGTCTTGCAAAGAGCAATAACCATTTTAGTCAGTTCACTATGCCAAAATGATAAATGATCAGTGAATTTTTTTATCATGCATACACACTCATTTGCATAAATTATTCATTGTACAAAGAAATACTTACAGCGAGAACTTGAGTCTCATTAACCAAAGCTTGCCTAAAGGCCTCAATGACCTGGGCAGTCCTCTCTATAGAAGCTATCCTCACCTGTCAAGATCATGACAAAAGGGCATCATAGATAATTGAACCCATTTGATGATCAATGAAAATAAAAACAAACTTTACTAAGGTGGTGTTCTCTAGCTCGAAAGGCACCAGCCAAATATCCTTAATACAAAGGCAAGCAGAAGATAACTGACCATCCAAGCCATATTGTTGGTAGCTCAACTCTAACATATTTGTCATTTTGCCCATAACCTTATTTAGTAAAGAGGGTTAACTAGTAGTTGGGCTCAGCATCTCACTTTTGATAGAACGCATAGAGGGAGTTGAGAACTGAGCACTCAAGGAGCTAAGGACTATCTTTGTCCTCTTCTTAGAAGAAAAAGGTCCAACTTTTAAAGTGATGGTAGTAGGCTGTGGCACAAACAAAAGAGTCAGGGAAAATTTTCAAAATGACAAAAGGCAAACCAAATGACAACGTACCAAAAGTCTAAAAGTGTAAGGCATATGAGGTAGTAAGTTTATAGCAGCCCAAGGGGGTAATTCCCACTTTCATCATTGACTAGTGTGTCCTCAGATATGCTAGCACTCATGCCCTACATAAACTCCATATCATCAAAGTACCTCCCAAACAACATCATGTCAAGAGGATATCGAGGAATGTAGTGCTTCTCTTGACCCATATGATAATTAAACACTCTCTCCCTTAAAAACTAGGAATATGCCTTTGGGATAGTCAGTAATAGCCTTTGAGAGGATAACTCTCACATAGAGTAAAAAAAAATTAGCCATCTCTTCAATGGAGAATACCCATCATTCCAAGTCAACCTGAAAAGGAAAACTAGTTAAATATGACACCACTGATTCATGTTTCAAAACTAACTACTATATTTACATTTTTGTAGGAACACTCATAATAGTCCAAGCTCTCACGCTCAAATACTAGTGATGATGTGCCAGTGAAGAACCATTTCAAGCTCTAAAAGTGGGCCTGACACACCTATCCATCATTGGCTAATGGTGAGGATTGTCCAGCTCACATAAGGGAGGCAATAGATGTAGCTCATATGCCCAAACATGCATAAAAGGAGTTTATACCCCTAAAAGATCATTAAAAACTAAGGGATAACAGATAAAAGTGGACAACACTTACCAAAACACTAAACACAAAGCCCTACACAAATTGATGGCACTTCTTGGTGTGAATCACCATGTCCAGGCTTTTATAAATCCAGCCTAAGGCATAACAGTACCAATTCTAAGAACCAATATGGTCTACTTGCTTTAGCATAGGCAAAAAGCTCTAACACTTATTGCCATTTGCATTCACAAACCACGTGGTCCCCAAAAAATATAAGATGAATCAACTGGCATACTGATCCACCTTAGGCTGAGTAATAGGTGAAGCTTCATCTTAATGCTCACTCAGATTAGTGTAGCAGATGTTTCCTATGTGATCTCAAGGTACAAAGCACAACAACTCTCTCACCTCCTACAGGCAAAGGGTAAAAAACTTATAACTTCCATTAAATGCAATCGTACAACCAATACATAGCACTCTAGTGATGAATGCCTAGTTAAATGGTGTGATAGTTAGCTCTCTAAAAGGCATGTGAAAGTTGTGGGTTGTGTCTATCCATCTATCAAGAAGAGCTCAAAGGGCTTGTAGGTCCTAACAAAAGTCACCTCTGACCAAATGATTGATGAAGGTTTGGACCCCCCGTGGTGCACACTCAATCCCTTACTGGTGCAGGTAGGGAAGCATATTGTTGCTGCGGCCCTGATAATATGCCCCCACATTTTAAACAAGTCTACAAAGAAAAAGGAACATAGGTAAGTACATTCTGACATATGTTTGCATGGAGCTAAAAATCATGCACATCATGTCTTCATGGACCAAGCAGCTCTGGTCTACACAGATTTCTCACAAGTAGAAACATAATAACAAACACATAAAATAACACAAATGTTGCACAACACAAACAAAATTATAGCAGACAAAAGTCCACACGAAACTCACACACAGGCACCATAAGGCTACACAAACTCCAAACAACACTTCATTGAGTCGCATGGGTTAACTATCCTATCATATAAAAATGAGCCTCAAAACTTATTTTAAGTACACTAGAAAAAATGAAAAAAAATAAAGGTCCATACAGACCATATTCTCCATAACCTATGAAGGCTGTGAGGATGAACCAGAGGGCATTTGCAATGAAGAAGATGACAACCAAAATGCCCAAAAAATAAGAAATAGAGCAAAATAGGGAGCAAATATGCACTTAGGGTTAAGTTTTCATGCATGCATGCCCTAAAAGGTCTGCCAAAATGGGTGTCAGAGCCCTAAATGAAACATCATTCACCAAACTGATGTTGCATGGCTAATTTGCCTTTAGAGAGGGTATAGAACCCTTTAAAATAGGTATTTTCATGTCTTTGATGTGGATCAAGGACATTAAAGGAGGTGTTGTTGACATCAAAAGCGCCAGAGGCAACATGAGTACCACCGGCCATTGTCTGGGCATTAAAGAATTTGTCGAATTGTGAGAACTATATAGGGAAGAAAGAACAGAGAGAAAATGAGAAAAGAAACTAGAGAAAAATGAAATAGAAGGGAGAAAACTAAAGGTTTTCATGTGTTGTGATACTTTAGTGTGAACCTAACATAGCACATCCACATGGACCAAGGACCTCAACTTTTCCCACCTAAGCCTCAAGTTCGTATAGACCAATTTGGCATCTAGTCATCCATTCCTTCATATTGTCCGCACGAACTAACCATAGCCTATGCAACATAGTCCACATGGCTTTTCATTGTTCAAAGTGTTCAACTACATGGCCTTAAAACACCATAAAATTCATCCAATTAATTTCGAAGTAGGGGATAAGCCTAAAATTTGGTGAAACCCACGCTTAAATAAGAGAATACAAAAGGAATAAATTGTATAAGAAAATATATAAGTCATTTTCAATCAATTGACCAAAAATAATTTGCTCTCTTATTTTTTTTTTAAAAAAATCAACATTAATTACTAATCAACCAATGCCTTCATTTCATTTAGCTTTGAGGCTAATAAAATGAACCAGATTTTGTTTAAATAAAAATACATATAAATAATCCATTTTTATTCAGTTCTTGAGCTAATAATTTGGATTTCACCCTAATCTTAGCTAAATACCACATATTTATGCAATTATAAACATTTTTCAACACATGAAAAATGTTTTCAAAGTTAAAAAATCATGCTATTTCAGCTATAGAAACAAAATTGGTTAAATCGGTCAATCTAATTAGTTTTACTTTAAACTAATAGATTCAATCTTCACTTTCACATCAGTTTTAACCCAAAGACCTCTACAAGATGTTATTTCACAAATAAATTCATTTGGCATCTAAACTCAATACTATCTATCGATAAATGCTAGTAAGAATTATTTTTAAAAAATGGCAGCAATCACTCTATCCCTTAAAAGAAGAAAGGCAACCCTTAGATTTCTCTTTCTCTTTGAGGACTTCAAA
The DNA here is from genome assembly GCA_948208565.1 of Hura crepitans. Taxonomy (NCBI): domain Eukaryota; kingdom Viridiplantae; phylum Streptophyta; class Magnoliopsida; order Malpighiales; family Euphorbiaceae; genus Hura; species Hura crepitans. The sequence continues at coordinate 18,742 of CANXYI011491833.1, forward strand.
TTCCTCATTTTCAACTTCTTTTATTTCATGAATAACTTTGAGTTAATCCTTAAATCCTTCCTAAAGAACAACCTTGAAAAAGGGTGTTTTAGCTACCGTCAAACCTCCACCTAAGCAAAAGAAAGTAATAAACACCTCACATTGCTCCATATCTTCATTTTGACACACGAATTCAGCTACATGCTAATTTATGCCACCATGTCCAATTAACATCATCAAGCTTCTCTTTTTGCACTTATAATGTTTTTTTTAGGATTTAGCTACTCATTAATCTAGATCATAATCAAGCTTCTCTTTTTGCATTTATAATATTTTTTTGGACAATCAAATACACACCAATTTAGGAACCTATTTTCCTCTCCATTGGAATTTTGCATTTCCCCTATGATGGTGATGGATTTCATCAACAATTCAAGGAACGTCAAGTGCAACCCATCTTTACTCAATGAAAAAGGACTCTCAACATCCAAAATTAGCAAGATTCGACTTCGTATCCAATCCTAAAATATTTTAGATTCAACTATATGTCCAATCCAAAAGAAAAATATTTCAAATCCAACTCAGCATCTGATCATGATTCAACCTAACAACCCAATCCAACTACACCGTCGGGTTCAGCTTAACAAGCTAATCCATCAATACCATCAAGCTTAACCTAGTAAGCCAATCCAAATACAATGTTGGGTTCAGCCTAACAAGCCAATCCACCAACATCATTAAGTTTAACCTAGCAAGTAAATATGCCATTATAAAGGACATCTACACAGTAAGGTAAGTATCTCTAACTCGAAGTACTTTATCGTGCATTATTTCAATTTATGTACTTTACACCACACACCATAGTGGGGGTAACTATAGATGCCACCACCTTTGGCCTATGATTATAACCAGAGATAGGCTCTTGAGCAATGGCACAAGCTCTTTAGAAAGCTAGTCTAGATAGACCTATTTTAGCTCATAAACATGGTCTGCATGAACATACTCCACTTAAGTTCATACAAGCCTAATAAGCTTTATCAAGCCCAAGGCCAACGGTCTGCCTAGATAAGTTTAAAGCCCACATCCACATGGAATAACTCAAACCTAGCCTAAAACCTAGCTCAAAGCCCATAAACTAATTGGAAGGCATACCACCTAACTGCGGAACTAAGTAGTCGGGGTCTACATGAACTTATTGATGAAATCTATTAAAATCATGGGGATCCCTATCCAAATGATGAATTACAGTCTTAGAAGGAATCTACCACTTTTGAATGGGATATATGCACACTAGAGGTTATAAATACCCACTTTAAACTGTGAGAAAAAGGAAAAGGAAGCTTTCTAAAGAAGATTGTTCTAAAGGATTCTGAGAAAACCCTTTCGTGAGTTTAGGTGAGAACTCTGAAAATGATTCACACTACTAGTCTTTTTAGCCATTTACTGAAAATTATTTTCTTCTAAAACTTTAACCTTTTGCCATTACTTAAGAGTGTAATCACAAGGTAAGATCTAATGCCCTCTTCTACATATCAGTGCATTTATTTTTTATTCTCCTAGGCCCATGATCTCCCATGATTAGCCATTAATGAGATGATCCTTAATGATCTCCATGTTTGTCATAAGAGTAGGCCACCTTTATAAACTATTTCATCACATGTAAATTGACTTTAAGCATGTTATAACTATTCTACCTTCTTGATAATTAGCTCATTGACTATGTTATTAATATACATTAGTTTGTATGGACTCCCTTTCATGAGGAACATAGTCTGCATAGACTTCATTCTTGTACTATTTTAGTTGTCTTTTATGAATCTTGTTTATCCTATGCTACGTATATACTCATACATGTTGGTGCATCTTATGAATAATGCTCAAATATTAGGAACATTTAGAATTGACATGTAGATCACACAAACTCTCTCTCACTAGGAACATAATATATACAGACCTCTCTTTAAGAACTATTTTAATCATCTTCTTAAACCTTATTTGTTACTTGCCATGTTTATGCACATGTATTGTAATATGACCCATGAATGATGCGTTAACACTAAAAATGTTTAAGACTAGAATGCAATTTGTACGAACTCCTTCTCATGAGAATGTAGCTCGTACAAATGTATAGGATTTGTATGGATCATTGATGGCATACAGCCCATATGGACCCCTTGTCATGAGGAGCATGGTCCGTATGGATATTTTGTTCTCTATATATCTACCCTTGACCATCCCCATAGACTCCCTCTTATGAGGAAAATAATCCACACAGACTTAGCTTAAGACTTCAAACTTGCTTATATGTTTATTAATGCACAATTTATGAATAATATTTTTTGTGTTGTTTGATGCCTCACAAAATAAATCTCAATTTATTAAAGTTCATATTATTTAAAGAGGTTATTATATGAGGCCCCTATGGACCATTGGTGGTTGATTTTGACTTATTTCTTTGAGATGGATATAAGTGTACATTTTGACCAAGCCAGAAGTCTAAATGAACCAAACTTCCCATAATAGCATAGTCCATATGGATTTTTGCTGAAGCCCCATGGAATCCGTATAGACCTAATGATGCATAGCTGGGATTAGTTTAATGTTATGGACCACTCTCTTTTGGTTTTGTACCTTTTTTATTATGTTGCTTGTTTTATGGGTTGTAATAGGTAGCAAATAGCTTATTTTACATGGCAAAACTTAAACCTCACACTAAAACATTTTTCTACTTAGTAAATTTGTGTTTTCCTAATCCAAAATGGGTTTGAGTTTTCATTAATCAAAAGTCATTATGAAAAATGTGTTTTAATAAAGGCTAATCTCCTAAGGATGGGAATTGGGTAATTACCACAAATTCTTATGGAATTATAGGTAGTTGTCATGCCACACTATAACTAATGGATGGCCCAATTTCTTAATGTATATATTGTCTACTTGTTATATGCTTTAGATACTACAATTCACTTTCCTTTTGTGCAAAGATGATATTTATGGTTAAATATAATGCATGCTTGCTTAATACAGGTCTAATAAATGTTACAATATAAAATGGATGACATATTAAAGGGTATAAATAAGATTTGAATTTCAAACCTTTTTGGTACAAAGGATCAAAGGTCCTGGTGTAGAGGCCAGATGGTGACTCTACTAACCACTCTTGCCCCCGCTAAATTACATTAATCTCTACAGCTATAATATGAATTAATATGGCAATTCCATGACCTAATGAAATACATGTCATTTATAATAGGAAATATGATGTTATTTATGTGTGATGTATGTGTGTTGATATATGGCCTTGAAATGTGTTTAATTGCATGATATAATATGCTTGATCACTAAAATAATGCTTATGACATATTTTCCTAGTTTAGTCATTTATTGGCTAAACCAATGCAATTAAAAGCTATGTTAAGCTTAAATTGAGGTTGTGTAACTAAAAATAAACTATTAATAGCCCATATAAGAAATAACTTAGTATAGAAAGGTTGGCTAATCAACTTAGGAATTTATAATAGTTGTTAGGGTACTTCATTGTCTCAATGTGTTTAGTCCAAGGGTTTACTAAATGTCTGACCCATGAGCTTATATTTTTTTTTATCTTTGGATTTATATAGGTGTAGCCATTGTGAAATTCCAATAAGGCTATTGCACATTTTTGTTGGTGTAACGGTTGGTAAGGTTTATAATAGGGGCCACTACACACCATGTTCCTATTATCCATAAGATATTTGTTTTCCTCTAAAATGGGTAGAATAAAAAAAGTTTAATGGATTGTATTGACATGTTATATGATAAAATGGTGAAGACATGAGTTTATGTATGGTGCATGATTAATGATGAGTTATGTGCATGATTTATGTCATGTCATTACATAAATACATGCTATGGCTAATGATGTATATTATGTGGTACTATGAATGTTTATATATATGCACATTGTGTATGTTGATAAAAAGGCATAAATGCA
>CANXYI011491842.1:0-14102 GCA_948208565.1 Hura crepitans
AATATTTTATGGTTCAGCTTTGCTTTAGTCACTATTCACAAGACACTACCATAAAAACTTTATTAGCATTTTTAACTAACCAAATGACTTTTGATTGGTTTCAAACTTTGCCCAAATTTTTTTTATGATTAGTGCTTCCATCTTGTAGCTTCAGTGTATCCTAGGTCTTAAAAGCACTATTCATCCTGAGAAAGCACTATTCATAAAAGTCGAGATTTTTGGGTCGTTGCAGTTTTGAATCTTTGTGCTTCTATTGTATGTTGAATGTTATCCTTTTGACCTTTTTGAGTACTGCATTGATGATATTCCCGTTATTAGCTTGCTCGAAGATTTTCTTGGCTAAATATTTTCTCTAAATTTCCTTAACTTTTGCCCAGGCTTATGCTCTTGGTTGATCAGCCTAGTGGGAAATAGAAAACTTCTTTTTTTTTTTGATTAAGGGTAATCACAGTCAAAAAGAGAATACTTGGTTATTTGATGCTTAAGATTAATCCTTTTGCTTTTGTAGGCTTTGGAGTTTTGACATTTTAGAGCCTTTTAACCTTTGGATTTTTATATAAGTAAAAACCCAAAAATGTTTGTTTTTTTAGAATGGTTCCTACACGCTTCTAAACCTTGAGGAAAATTGTTAGAAAAAGAATTTGATGCTTTAATCTTTGGAGCTTGCTGAACTTATACCTCTCTTAAGATAAAAGGAAAGAAACATTCATTTTAGTTTAGTTGCTCCTAATTTTTTTTATTTCTTTTTTTATCTCTCATCTCATGTACATAGATATTTCTTATGCCTTATAAGGTAAGATCAAGTCTTGAGCTTTAGAATTGTGTTTAATAGTGTGAGCAATTCTTAAGAGAATCATGAACTGTTTGTGATACATGTAGAGTAAGCATGTAAAGTTTGTTCTCTTTTTTTTTTCTTTTTCTTTCTTTTTTTGAAATCTCTTAACTAACTTTTAAGAGTACCATGCTATGTAATTAACGAGGTGAATGAAGATGCTCATGAAAAGCCAAAATAATGTTTTATTAAACCTTAATTTTTCCAACAAAAAGGGAAAAAATAACTAGAAAAGAAAACAAAGATAGTCTATCCTATCTTGATTGAATCCTTCCATATCCTTAATTGGTATGATCTTCCAGTTTGTCAATAGTTGGCCTATGAGGTGGCAGACTGAAGGTAAAAAAGAGAGAACTTTTTTTTTAGAGAATTGAGGAATGGTAGTGAGGTTTGGTAATAGGTGATCTTCAGGATTAGGTATTACACCATAGTCTATGAGGTCTTAGATGGCTCAACATAGGGCTTTGTAGTTGTTCGTCATGTGGCCAGTCCTTTAGTGATGAGCACAATATAGGTCATGGCCATAGTTAAGTGGAGGTGGTGAGGACTGATGTTTAGGTATTAAGGGTTAAAGGAGGTTTATCTCTCTCAATTCCGTAAGCATTATTGACAAGGGCTTATTTAAATGGGTAAGTCTATGGTCAACATTCCTTGGCTTAGTTCTTTAGTCATTACTTGTTTCTTTAGTTAAGTCTATATCTATTGGATTTCCCTACTACCAGTACTACAAAATCTTTCTCTCTCAGATTGGCAATCTATATTCTCAACTCTACATTCAGCCCATTCAAGAATCTCTTGCATTTCTCCCCCTCATTAGGCATAAACTCCTCAACATATCTTAGCAATCTGATGAAGTCTTTTTCATACTCCGAGATTGTTCTCCCACCCTGTCTCAAATCCATAAACTCTTACTTCTTCTTGTCTCCACATGAGTCAAGAATGTATTTCTTTTTGAACTCTGTTAGGAAGAACTCCTAAGTCAGATCTACTGATGCCTTTCTCCTTTTAATAGTGTCCCTCTAATGAAAGGATTTTTCCTATAGGAGGGAAGTTGTACACTTTAAGCTATCTTCTTCTGAACATTCCATCTGTTCTAGAATTCTAAAGGTTCTTTCCAACTAATACTCTGCCCTCGCTGTATCATCTTTCTTTGCACTTAGAAAATCCACAGCTCCTATTTTTTAATCCTCTCTAATGGTGTCTTTTGTACAGGAGCTGGTGGTGGTAAAGGTACTAAAACTGGTGGAGGGGGTGAAGGTGGAACAGTAGCTGTAGAAGTATGTCTCAACCAATTAACTATCTATTGTAACAAAGGTGGAGATACTTCTACCTGTGCCTATGCCTGGGTTTGTGGCCTATGTATAACATCACTAGGTTCTAGGATGACTGCACCTTTTGCTCTATGTATTGTGGTAGGAGCATAACTAGCCACTTCTTCTGCTCTTCCTTTAGATATTTGGTTATCCATTTTATCTTACTACAAAAGAAATAACCTATCAGCCTTATACAACATAGCAGTTTAAAGAAATCAATCGTAGACATTGGCACTCATGTAAAAACCTAGGAATATTAAACATAAGCTCTGATACCACCAAATGTGATACCCTTTACCAAATTCCAGAAGAAACCTGATAAGTGGAGCACCTTTCACCTAGTCACCCATCATGAAATTTCCTTAGGACTCATTCATTTAACTTTTATTGATTTTTGATTTAAAGTTCAGATATTGCCTAATTAATGAATCTAAACTTGAGGTACACTTCTAATAAATGAAATAGTCCTATGAAACTCTTTAATAGGCCATTATTACCTATGTAAAAATTAGGGCAGCACAACAGCTATCGGGTGACTTTTTGAAAATTTTTTAACCTGTAAAAACACTTCTAATAGTCATATTCCTAGTCCATCACCTCCTAGACCCTTTTAGTCCTCCTAGTATAATGAACACATCACACAAACAATTAAACTATATCATAGGGCCTCAGGCCTAATATCAGCAGGCAATAATCATCATACAACATGATAATCAACAGCTCAAAAAATTAATGGCCTATTTATGTACAGTTTATTTCTTTTACTTATAAATACAGACTACGATAGCTTCTAAGCATGTTGGACATATAACCTACATAATTTACATGAGTGCCAACTATGTACATATTTTACCCAAATTAATCTTCAAGGCCTCTGGCTACTAACAAACACATTTAGTAGCTATAAATCCCTAGTTGACCGATCAATCCATCAATAATGATCAGTGAGTAAATAAACATGAAATAAAGTCAAACGGCATAATTCATATAATTACATAACATATACACCACTACTCGTTATGCAAACCACATACACATGGCATACACCATACATACCCCTCACACACCTCTCGGACATTCATGAAGCATCACCTCTCCTTAATCTTTTTCCCTAATTCACTACTTAAATCATCCAAATTAGAACCAATTAACATCAACACAAAGTTAAGTCACTAATACACACACTTTAGCCAATATAGCCACAAATTTGATACTCTATTTCCCCACACAAAGGCCATGGAAACTAACCAAAATGGGCCTTAATGTATTAAATTCATATACCTCACAAAGTAAAGCTTTCCCTCACACTTTAAACTTACAAGTTCCCTTGTTGTCCCTCACCAAACCTTTGGCCTACACATACACATCATCAACCTTAAAAAAATACCCAAAAAATCACACATATTACCAATTAAAATTCTAATTATATAGGCATCCTTAGGAAGGGAAAATCCTCTAGGAACTAAAATAAAAATCTAAGAAACTAACTTACATTAAAAGTTGAATCCCATGCTACCTATGTATTACACTTGCTCATCCTTAATTTTTTCTTGAATTTTAGGATAGCTTATGGACTTTAAAAACATTAAAGATAGATTCCTCACTTAAAATAGTGATTTTTAGTGGTACTTAGAGGGGGATATGGGGCTAGAACAACCATGAAATTGAAAAGGGGAGCAGAAATGGTGTGAGGGAGATAAAGAAGGAAAATCGAGGAGGAGGTGGAAGTAGGGAGTGGGCCTTGCCAAGTGGAGGATGAGGTGGCAAGGTGAGCTTTTATAGGGGGCCTAGGCAGCTCGAGTGGGGACACATGTCGTTCGAGAGCCTCGAAACTCAATTTTTTGAAAAGTTTGAGCTGAAACTTTAGGGAATTTTTAAAAATGGTTCAGATGTCAAAAAATTGCTCGTATGTCAAAAAATCATGCCGTTTGTTCCTAATATCCTTAATTAGGCCTAATTAGAGGCCCATAAAATTTCACGATGAAATTTATTCGGCAAATAGGTGAACTAAATTCTTGGGAATCTTAATTTTTTGACAGAATTTTGGAAAATTTTAAAATTTCACCCATACCTCTAAAATCATTGTGTTTGTTTTAAAAATCCTTAAATACCCTTATTTAGAGACACGTAAAATTTCATGGCCAAATTCCTTTGGGATGTAGGCTAGCAAAATTCTTGAAATATCTCGATTTTGCTAAAAATTCCAAAAAAAAACTAAACAACCTCAGAATTTAAAATTTCCTTCACTAGGGGACTTAGGGGAAGTTTTAACCTTCATGGTATGATATTTTCAAGTCTGTTAGGGCTTATCTCGGGTCATTCCTGGCCTAACTCAATCTAAACCTATAGGTTAATAGATTATAGCCTAAAATAATTTATTAGTTCTACTAAATTTTTAAATTATGTAGTTTTCATCATTTTCAAGCCCCTTGAAGTTTCATAATTAGTACACCTACCTTGGGCCTCATGAAGGTGACTTGGCACTCTGAGCACACTTTTTAACCCTCGAGGTACTGTTCACAGAGCCTCGATTTACTGGCGTTATAGTAAAAATGATTTAAAATATTAACCTACTCCTATAATCGACATGAGGATTACCTAGAATCACCTCACATGTAAATTAATCCCAGGAGATCCTTGGTTAAAGAAAAGATAGGAATAGAATGAATAAAGATGAAGAATGAAAGAAGCCTTAGATCTTACTTTGAAGTTAACACCAAGCAATGAGATAAATGTTGGGTTTTGGAAGAATAATTATTTTTGTGAGGGTTTAAGACTAGTAAAGTGAATCCTTGTTGTAGTCTTCACCTTAGACTCTTAGAATTTTTGGGGTTATTCTTTAAAAATTGTAAGTCCTCAAACAGGTTGATAGAAGGGTATTTATAGGGCTTCTGGCTAGTTATCCTATCTAGAAGAGATGGAGTTCTAATAGGATTATGAGTTAGAGTCCATATTAGAAGATTAAGTTTCTGAAAGCATTTCGATAAAAGGTCCATGCAAATTAGATGTTAGGGATATAGGTTTATATAGACTAAGGCTTCAATTTATCCTAGCAGACCATGAGGCATGGGCTTTATTCCTTTAGGCTGGTTTTATGTTAGTTCGTATGGGCTTTATGGTAGCAAGTCCACACAAACTTGCACCCTGATAGTCTATGTGGACTATGGTTTTAGGTTTTTTTCTTTGTTACTTGGGCTTGTCTCTGGCTAACATCATAGGCCTAAAAAGTGAATAAGTCTGTATTGTGAGCTTTTTAGGTTAGGTCAAAGTCTAAATCTAGAGGAAAATTTTAAACCCAAAATCTAGGCATTTATAGAATGTATTATAATTATACATAGGCATTGCAACAATAGTCTATAATAACCAAAAAGGTTTTTTCATGCGTAAATACAAAACACAACATCCTTATTAAACATAGCTTTAGCATATATGTAAATTAGTTTTAATTTATGTCATTCTTAATTACTTGCCAAAATGCTCAATTACGCCTATACCTAAAAGATAATAGACCAAAACTAGATAATAGGACTAATGGTGCTCAAGGGCCAGTATGATAGCCCAAAGGCCGATATGGATGCTTAAAGACCGATATAATTGCCCAAAGGCTGATATTATACCTAAGGGTATCCTAGTAGCTGCTATATCTCCCTAGTTGACTAGTCAACCTATCCAATTTAGGTTGTCTAATCATATGAGGCATTACCATCATACTTTAATTTCACTTTCTTTAGGTAGTTTAGAATAAGTTTTATACATTAGTTAATCAACATAAGACTGAATGGGTAATTAAAGTCTCAAGTGCGTATAAATCATCTTGCAATATTTCTAATTATCATTGTGGCAATGCACATAAATAATCACATCTATAAGTATAATGTATCAACTCATGTTCTATATGTTGTCATCATCTTATATAGCTCATTCATGTTAATTTAGTATAATTATAAGCTCAATACATAACATTAACCATTTTGGCCACATTCAAGACATAACATTAAATATGCATTTTTCAACTATCATGTTTACATTATGGACTTATACATGATTTATAAGTGCTAGAACACCTTTACTCTTTTTGGTTGCCATTTGTTCATAACCATGTCTTGCACACATATGCACCAAAATGAAACACATACTAGGCATATGTATATAAAATAATTAATTGATAAAGGATTCATAAAAAAACTTACCTCACATCCTCATGCTTTATACATATAAACCATAGCATTTCTATGCTTGTATAAGCATTACAAGCATATATCACCCTTACATAGGTTTCGACCCTAACATCTTTCCTAAGTAAATCATGTATAAAACATTATTACATCATAGATCTCAATGCCAATAATCATGCTAAGGTCAAAATTAATCATCATACACATATTTAGGCATAAGACATACCTAACAATTTTATTCTTTATCAATACTATACAAGTCATCTTAATATAACATACATTGCACTTTAACTCCCTATAGCTAGACTTAACCACTTAAATTTACATATATGCTCATTCAATCATCATTAATCAAACATACATAAATTTTAGCATGATTACAACATATATCACCTAACACATGCCACTACACACACACTTATCATTTTCAAGCATCATTTAAGAGACATTTGCCCACATCATACCAATATCCTAAGGCATTTAATTCTTTAACTAATATATCATACAACTCAACATAACACTAATTCATTATTTATTCTACAATTATAGTCATAAATGCTTAATATATTACAATCACATATACACACATACACTTTATATGCCAATATCATAATGAAATGTATATGCTAACTTAAATATACTTACTAATTAGTCAAAATACACTAAAAATGCTAGCTCAAGCCTTCTCCTTCCCCTTTTCTCTACTAGGTCATTCTTTTTCCATACACATAATAGGTGTAGATTTTGAAAAATTCATAATAAATCCAATAAAACTCCAAAATTGAATCTAACCATACATATGTCTTTTTAGGCACCCATAAACCATAGGAAAAATATTAGAACCAAAAAAATTTTACTTGATAAAAAATTGGTCTCTATTCACATTGTAGCTTATCCATGAAAATCTCTTGTCCTTTTCTTAATTTTCCACTTCAAGAGTATTTTTAAGGTGATAGAGGCTTTGTTTGATGTCTTAAAAGAGTTAAATTGATTATGGATTCGAGAATAAAAGAAGGAAAAATAGAAGAGAAAAGTTCTCTTATAGTGTCGACAAGAGGGAGAGAAGGAAGAGGGGAGTTGGCTGCCTACTATTCCATATTTATCCCATTTTAAGTCACTAATTTGGTCATTAACTTGGTCAAATTAATAAAGGGTTAAGATGTCCCTAATTGGTAATCCAATGGTCGCTAATTTTTGCCTTTTTCCTTATTTTCTTCTAGTTATTCCATCCTTAATTTAACCCTTAATCAACACTGTAAATGTCCCTTAAGACAATGCCATCAAGACCCATAAACCCTTAGAAACCCATGCTTAAAATTTGAGAAAAATAAAAAATAAAATCATACTTTAATCTATACCCGATTTTAGTAAAAATGTTTTTGATATTTAAAAATTCTAGTTCTAATGCCAATGGATATTTGAAATATTTAAATATCAGGTTGTATCAATCCTGGAATTTTTTGAGCAAAAATTGAATATTTTACGGTTTAGCTAAAACTAGATTGCTATTCACGTGACACTGCTGTAAAATTTTAACTATCATTTTTAACCATCTAAATGACTTTGTTTTCTCTCCAAATTTTACCCTAAATTATATTATGATTGATACTTTCATTTAATAGGATTAGTGTGACTCGAGTCTTAAAAACATTATTCATATCCTGAGAAGTACTATTTATAATGTCGAGATTTTTGAGCGTTATGTTTCTTCTCCTCTTAAAAGAAATTCCATCCTCAAAATTACATGGTTTAAATAATTATGGATACTGCTATTTCATATGAGCTTCACTCTCCCAATTTGCTTCTTTCATATTATGATGTCACCACAGTATCTTTACTAGAGGCACTATTTTGTTCCTCTACTCTTTAACCTCTCGAGATTAAGATTCTCATTGGCTCTTTTTAATATGATAGATCTAGATGTATCTCCACTTCTTTCACTAATAGCACATGTGATGGATTTGATTTGTATCTCCTAAGCATGGACACATGAAAGACATCATATATCTACTATAGCTTAGGAGGTAAAGCCAGTCGATAAGCCACTGGTCCCACACATTCAGTTATTTTTTATGAGCCAATGAATTATGGACTTAGCTTACCCTTCTTGACAAATCTCAACACCTTTTTCCATAGAGATACTTTAAGAAACACCTTATCTCCCACTTAGGACTAAATGTCTTTCCTTTTTAGATTTGTATATGACTTTTTTGTATCTAGAGTAGCCTTTAGCCTATCTCTAAAAATCTTCACTTTCTCTTCTATATCTTTAATCAAATCTGGCCTTATAAGCTTTTTCTCACTTAGGTTGCTTAATGGAGAATGGAATTCTGCATCTTCTCCCATATAAAGCTTTGTAAAGAGCCATGCCTAGGCTTGTTTGATAACTGTTATTATAAAAACACTTTGCCAATGAAAGATAACGGTCCTAACTTCCTTTAAACTCAATGGCACAATTGAACATGTCTTTAAGAACTTAAATGATTCTCTTTGATTAACTATCCATTTATGGATAGAATGTCATGTTGAAATTAAGTTGAGTATCCAAGGCATTATGGAACTTTTTCCAAAACCTTAGATCTCGATGAAAAATAATAGATAATGGCACCCTATGAAATCAGACAATCTCATTAATATATAACTCTACCAGTTTTTCTAAGGAGAAAACCATTTTTACAAGTATGAAGTGTGCTGACTTAGTCAACCTACCAACCACTACCTATATTGAATCACACTTACTTCTCATCATTGATAGCCCAACTACGAAATCCATGGTGACTCTATCCCATTTCCATTTTGGAATTGCTATAGGATAAAGCAATTCAGATGGAATTTGATGCTCAACCTTTACTTGCTGACAAGTAAGGCATCTAGTCACAAGCTTAGCTATGTTTCTCTTCAAGCCTAGCCACTAATAAGCTGTCTTCAAATCCTGATACATCATGGTACTACCAGGATACATAGCATAAGGTGCATTATAGGCTTCTTACAAAATCTGCACCTTAGTTCTTCAACATCAAGTACACATAAATGATCATGATAATACAAACAATCATCATTCTTAATCTCATACTCAGTAGGTTTCCCCTCTTTAATCATACTGATAACATTTATAAGCCTGTGATAATCTTTTAGAGCTTTTTTTACCTCTTCTAACAAACTTGGCTTGATCTGTAGTTCTACTAACAACTTTTCATCATCCATCACTTTAAACTGACATTTATAGTTCTCAAGGCCAATATAAACTTCCCACTAAGAGCATTTGCCATTACATTGGCTTTTCTTTGATAATAGTCAATAAGGCAATCATAGTCCTTTATTAACTTCATCCACCTTCTTTGCCTTAAATTTAAATCCTTTTGAGTGGGAAGATACTTTAAGCATTTGTGATCAGCACAGACATAATACTTTTCTCGATATAAGTAGTGCCTCTATATCTTGAGAGCAAACACTATAGTTGCAAGCTCTAAATCATAGGTCGAATAATTCTTCTCATCTTACTTCAGCTGTCTTGAAGCATAGGCTACAAATTTGCCTTCTTTTATAAGCACACATCCTAACCCATTCAATAAAGCATCATTGTAGATTGTGAAATCCTTTTTTGATACCGACTAAACTAGGATAGAGATTCTATCAATATACTCTTCAACTTGTCAAAACTCTCTTGACACTTGTTATCCCAGATAAACTTGGCATTGTTCTTCAAAACATGTGTCATAGGTGTAGCAATTAGAGAAAATCGACAAACCACCTGTAATAGCTTGCTAGACCTAAGAAACTTTTGATCTTTGTGGTGCTCCTAGGTGGCTTCCACTCTATAATAGCCTTAGTCTTGCTAAGATCAACTCTAATGCCATCTATTAAAGCTATGTGCCCTATAAAAGACACCTTATTAAGCCAAAATTTAGACTTGCTAGGCTTGGCATAGAGCTTCTCATCTCTCAACATCTATAGAATAGTTCTCAAATGCTTCTCATATTCATCCTGATTCTTTGAATACATAAGGATGCCGTTAATAAAGACTATAAAAAATTAATCCAAGAATGGCTAGAAGATATGATTCATAAGAATTATAAATGCTACTAGAGCATTGGTAAGCCCAAATGGTAATACCAAAAACTCATAGTGACCATATCTTGTTCTAAAAGTTGTCTTATGCACATTTGCCACTTTCACTCTCAGTTGATAATACCCTGATCTTAGATCAATCTTGGAGAAGACACCTACTCCTTTAGTTAATCAAATAAATTATTGATCAAGGTAAATGATACTTATTCTTGATAGTGATCTTATTTAACTATTTGTAATTTGCACGTAGACTCAGGGAGCCATCTTTCTTCTTAATAAAAAGAATTTGAGCTCTCCATAAAGATACACTTGGCCTAATGAATCCTTTGTCTAATAATTTTACAACTATAGTTTCAACTCCTTCAGCTCCATAGGAGCCATTCAGTATCATAGGAGCCATTCAGTATGGAGCAATGGACACGGGTGCCATGATTAGTAAAACCATAATCCCAAATTTAAGCTCCTATTCTGGTGATAAATTAGGTAGCTCTTTTTGGAAAACATCCTTAAACTCAGATACTATTGGTATCTTGCTTGCTTTTAATTCCACTCTTTTGGTGTTATGGGCTAAATATGCTTAGCAACCCTCCTTCGTCAGTCTTCTTTTGATGACTGCTAATATCACATTGGACATAAAGTTCAATCATTCTCCCATAACTATCACTTCTATCCCATCACTAGCCTTAAGTGTGATTCACTTCTTTGTATTGTCCACATTAGCATGATACTTGGAAAACCAGTCCACGCCCAAGATCAAGTCACACTTATTGAAAGGAAACTTAATAAGATTAACTGCAAGCTCATATCTTTGTATTGACAAGGTACAATCTTTATACACTTTGTCAACAATGACATGCTGGCCTATCAGATTACTAATCGTAATCTCAAAATCAAGCATCTCTGATACTAACCCCTAGTTTAGTGCCCATGTAGTGTAGATAAAAGAATGTGTAAAACTTGAATCTATAAGTGCTAAAGTGGGTAAATCAAAGAGTTAGAAAGTACATGCTATCACATCCAGTGCATCAGCTTATTCTTTAGCTAAAATGACATATTGTCTCACTGGTGCTCTGCTTTCTTACTTGTCCCTCTGGTTAACCCTAGTTCAATCTTTTTCACCCTTCTTATCTCTCTTTTGAGTTGAATCTACTTGTTTTGTGGAACAATCTCTAAATATATGACCCTTAGAGCCATATCCCTAACATACTTTTGACATGGTCTTTTAGCACGTACGCTTATGCCTCCTAAAATAATGCTCATACTGAGGTGGCAGTGTACTTCTAGCTATAGAGATCAACTAAGTCTATCACCTAAACTAAACTCTGGATCCCTGACTTGACTTCTATGTCTAATCCTATCTCTAACTCTGATGTGGTCTACTCTAATCACTTTTCTATTTCTTATCTATTGTAGATGCTAAACTAGCTTTCCTATGCCCAAATGACCTCTTCCACTGGAAGCTATCTCGCTTCTCTCCTAGCTTCTAAATTTTTTTCATGGTATGGCAAGGTGCAACCAAAGTTGAGAAGTCTTTAATCTTTAGAGGAGCTACCTAAAGCATAATTTTAAGGTTAAGCCTTTTCTCAAATCACTTGCATCGGTCCTCTTTAATAGAAACCATCTCCTTTGAATATCGACTAAGCCTTGCAAAGTCCTCATATTTTTCTATGGACCTTTATCTCTATTTCAAGTCCATAAACTCTTGCCTCTTCTAGTCTAAGTAATGCTCAGTTATGTACTTCTTCTTTAACTCTATAAGGAAAAACTCCCAAGTCAAATAATCTTCAGCCTTATGTTTGGTGATTGTCTCCCACCACTTGAAAGCCTTATTAACTATAAAAGATGTTGCACAACTCACATATTCATCTTGAGTACACTTCAGCTGCTACATAATCCTCATGGTTCTATCTAGCTAATATTCCACCCAGTGAGATCCATCAAACTCCTCACCATTGAAGTCCTCATCCCTATTCTTCTTAAGCCTCTTAAGGTAAGTTTTTTTGAAGAGCTTGAGGCTTTGGCTGAATTGATAGAGGTGGAGTAGGATGAATTATAGCAATAGCTACAGCAATAGTTGCTTGTCTTACTGATTCCATCATCTGCTCTAGCTAAGCAAGTAGAAATTATGGTCTCTAAGCTACATGCCTAACATCACTCGATGATAATGTCTTGACCCTAATAGCCCTCTAACCCACATAATCAGAGCATGGCTCTTGACTTTCTCTTCACCTTGTGATGTGGATTGACTCATCCTTAGATCTATAGGAAAATAAACTAATTAAAAGCCTCAAATATATAATTATGTGATGTACACTTTTTAAATCCTAAAGCACTCTTATGTAACCCATGTATATTAAGGAACACCTAAACTAGAGCTCTAATACCAAGAAATGTGACACCCCTTACTTAATTTGATCACCGAACCCAAATAAGGAGCAGCAGACAATCCGATTTACTCTTATAAAAATCTTTATAGGTTAAAACCCAATTATCTAAGATTTAAACATACTTTATGTGCATGAGATTATAATAATATGGGTTTTCAAAAACCTTTTTCCAAGGAATAATATTAGAGTCCTCCTGCCAAAATTTTAATTGTATAACAGCTGTACCGGGTACTATCCCAAATAGTAACAAGTATAAAAACAACACTTCTAAAATATCTCAAAATAACTTACCATCATCTAGGTCCATTTGACCCTCTAACTTAACTCAACATACTCAAACTCAACATTCATTAAGCATACATTAGAAACAGATATCATACAAGTCATGCATTATCAAACATGTATAAACAAGTTATTGTATACCATTAAAGAGTTACAAAAACATTTACATTACAGATCAGGCCTAATCCCTTAATTACATAAGAGTGCCATTATATAAGTACATCATTGATTATATAAAAGAAAGCAAAATACCAAAATAATCTTCTCTTGATCCCTTGCTAATATTAAGGCTTTAACTCTAAACTAATTTCTTTAACCTATGCATCAGAAAATAAAACAATACACTAAGTGAAGGCTTAGTGGGGTATTCAATCTAACATATGTATGCTCACATGCATATCATGCAAAAGCATTAATCACATAGAATTTATATCATATTATGATTATGCAAAATGTACTATAATTATAGAAAGGCAATGCAGTAATGGTGTCCTACCCTCTACCCGATCTGTACACCGGACTTGAATGGAGGAGATGCGCATGCAAAATGATATCTACTTCGTTATCCCAAAATCATTTAAAATTTAAAACTTTGATATAAGGAAACATTTCTTGACTTGGAAATGCACTAAAACACTAAAAATCTTTTTGGCATGTAAATTGAGGTAAATATTGGGGTTATCAAGTCTAAAATCTGGCAACATAACAGTTGTACCGGGACATTTTCCCAAATTTTTATCGGTTTAAAAACACTTCTATACATCACAGCACATATCTCTAAACCATATGGGTCCTCCTGACCTTCTAAATTACAATAATATCACAATGAGCCTCAAGCTCTCACAATCAACATTCTCATATGCAATTCATCAATCATCACACAACATGCGAGAAAATAGAATTGAAATCCACAGTTATAATATTTAATACTATAAAATGCAAATTAAACCCAAACCCTCTGGGATCACAAGAGCACACAACTAATGATACCATTATATTTACATCATGACTACTATTACAAAAAGATTACGAAAATACCCACGTA
>CANXYI011491900.1:0-12434 GCA_948208565.1 Hura crepitans
ATACCAAAAGAATTGCCTTCTCTTGATAAACTTGACGATCTGAGGCTTTAGCTTAAATTGTCTCCTTACCTACGCATCGCAAAAACAGATGATGTGCTAAGCAATATCTTAGTGGTGTTATCAAAATAACTTTTGCAATAATGCCATGAAACATCATACATTAATATGTGAAATATAAATATTTGACTTATTATGTGATAAGCAACTTTATGCATAATATACATATGTGCTATAACATGGCATAAATCATAGACATAATACATCATAAAGTCATGCATCAGTATAAATTTCATACATTATGAAAACCATGTTAAATCTTTCTTAGAATCCATTTATTATGCCTGAACTCAAGAAATATATATGCTAATGATAACAGAGTCTCGATGGACCAGCTAGGCCCTCGGAACCATGTAGCCCCGCACGCATCAGACCCGAGGGTTCGTAAAACAAATCTGAAGATCAAAATGCATCAGACCTAAAGGTAACAAATCATCATAAAACTTATAGGTCAACATACATTACAACCTAAAGGCTACATAATAACCCGAAGGTTTATATATCACAACCTGAAGGCGACAAAGGTACAAACGTACCCTAGTAGCTGGTAGCACTCTTAGTTGATCGATCAACCTATCGGACTAAGTTGTCACTTGCATGGGCTACTAACCAATTTACTTTTAATTTCACCTTATTAATAAATTTTAATATGGCTTTTAATTAAATTGGGCTGGCTAACCAATGACCTAACCAAGAAAATGTATTAACTCTTGATTTTTAAAAATCCTTATTTTTTATTACATGATCATACATCTTATGTCATACAAATGCCACATTTAAGCCATCTACTAGCATAAGCTCATAAAATGCATTATGCCATAACATTTCTCTCATAAGACACATCATGTATTATCTTTGTTCTCATAACATATCACTTATCATTATAACACTATATCAACATGTAACATCTCATTATACCACACTTTACACGTAATATGCCTAAATCACACTATGGCCATTATACAAGACCATTTGGCCATACCTTCATACACATACATATCTTGCATTTCATCATATTACACATTTATTTCACATATACATGATCATTTACATCAAATTCATTACATTCATCATCCATTTCATGCATTACATGAAATACACACACATCTAAAAGCATATAGGTCATTTGGCCATCATGCCTCCAACACTTATAATCATTTTTCACTTATGTTACACATCTTATCTCATGTGCACTTAATCATATACATAAATTTATGGACATACATCATCGATAGCATATATATGTGAGACATACATACACATATATGCCTTTGGGCCATTCGTCCCTCACACACCATACATGATACATATACATTTTAATCATATTAAATGTTTCAATGCATATCCATAATGTCATTAAAAATGATCGTATGTCATTAATATTCATACTTAATCAATTACATATAAACATACACATACATTAGGGCATATACAGATTTAAACAATTTGTTTTGATTACATTTACTTTTGGAGTCAAAATGCACCTACAATAACCATCTAAGCCTTCTCCTTGCCTTTACTCCGTGTTTTATTAGGTTCCTCAACAATTCATAATAGACTTAATATGTAAAAATTTGTATAAAATCAACTGGACACTAAAATGAAAAACTAACAACATAAACACGCTCTTGGGCACCTAGGGAACATGGGAAAAATATCAAACTTTGGAAAAACTTATTCGATTGAACTCGAGTTACTATGTATCGAACCCAAAAATAGTTAAAACTTTTAATTTTTTTTTGCGAATCCTGAGCTAGAAACAAGGTGTAGAGGCCATAGAGGTTTAGAGTCAGGGCTTGGATAAATTAAAATAGGCTTAAAATGGTGAGGAAGAAAGCAAAAATGGCTCCCTTTTACTCTCTAAGGTGTCAGCTGCTTGGGTTAGAGGAGGAAGATGAACTATTCATCATTTGACCCAAGTTTGACCCTTTTATACCTTTTTTTTTGCTTTTTATTGCCGTATTTTTAACATCTAATAAACCCTTAAAATGCAATAAATTAAGCCTCATAAACATGTAAAAACTTGAGCTAAAAAATCACAAAAAAATTGAATAAAAATGTAACTTTTCACTAAACCCGATATTCGTAAAAATACTTCTCGATATCCAAAAATTCCATTTCTAGTGCCAATAAGCTAATAAGAATATTTGAGTATAAGATTGTATCAATCTTAGAATTTTCTAAGAAAAATTTGAATATTTCATGGCTCAGCTAAAACTAGGTTGCTATTTACGTGCCATTATCATAAAACTAAATTGTCATTTTTAACCATTCAAATGACTTTGTTTTGACTTTAAATTTCAACTAAAATTATGTTATGATTAATGCTTCCATTTAGTAAGATTAGTGTGATCCGACCTTAGGAAACACTATTCACATCCTGAGCAGTACTATTTATAACATTGGGATTTTTCGGGTGTTACATTTCTTCCCCTCTTAAAAGAAATTTCATCCTTGAAATTACCTTATTCAAACAACCGAGGGTGCTGCTATTTCATCTAAGCTTCTATTTCCTATGTAGCTTCTTCCATGCCATGGTGTCTCCAGAGAACATTCACCAATAATTCTATCTTATTCTACAGCTTTTTAACTTCTCTTTCTAAGATCCTTATAGGTTCTTCTTCATAAGATAGATCTGGGCTAATCTAAACCTCTTCCATTAATAGCATATGTGTCAGATCCAATATGTACCTTTGAAGCATAGATACATGAAAGACATCATGTATTTGCTGAAGCTCAGGAGCCAAAGCTAGTCTATAGGCTATTGGTCCCACATATTCTATCTCTTTATATGGATCAATAAACCTCAGACTTAACTTGCCCTTCTTGCCAAACTGCAAAATTTTCTTTGAAGGTGAAACCTTGAGAAATACTTTATCTCCCACTTCATACTTAACATTTCTTCTCTTCAAATAGTCATACGACTTCTGTCTATCAGAAGATACTTTCAATGTATCTTTCATGATCCTTACTTTTTCCTCTGTATCTTTAATCAAGTCTAATCTTATAAGCTTAGTTTCATTTAACATTTCCTTCCATACAATTCCTTAAAAGGAGCCATACCTAAACTTGCTTGATGGCTATTATTGTAAGAAAACTCTACCAATGATAGATGGTGATCCCAACCACCTTTAAACTCGATAACACAACTCCTCAGCATATCTTTAAGCACTTGATAACCATACTTAACATAAGCATCAAACATAACTTAAGTATCACAAGTTACTTGAATGACTATTTTTGATTGACCATTAGTTTGAGGATGAAATGTCGTCCTAAAGCTCAATCGAGTACCCAGGGCATTATAAAGCTTCTTTAAAAACTTGAGTATAAACCTTGGTTCTCAATCCAATATGATAGAAGTAGGCACTCCATGCAATCTAACGATCTCATTAATGTATAATTCAATAAGCTTTTCCAAAGAGTAGTCCATCCTTATTTGTATGAAATGAGTGGCCTTGGTCAATTGATCTACCATAACCCAAATTGAATCACATCTACTCCTTTTCATAGGCAACCCAATAACAAAATCCATAGTGACCCTATCCCATTTCCATTTTGGAATTGCTATAGGATGAAGTAATCCAGATGGAACCTGATACTTTACCTTCACTTGCTAACAAGTAAGGTACTTGGTCACAAACTTTATTACATCTCTCTTCATACAAGGCCACTAATAAGACATCTTCAAATCTTCATACATTTTAGTGCTACCAGGATGCTTAGCATAAAGTGCACTATGAGCCTCTTGCAAAATATGCTTCTTTAGCTCTTACACATTTGGCATATATCTTATCATGGTAAGACAAATAACCGTCACTCTTGATATCATACTTAGTAGGCTTCCCCTCTTGGATAGCACTTATCACACTCTTCTGCTTATGATCATCCTTCTAACAATCCTTAACTTGCTGCAACAAACTAGGCTTTACTTGTATCTCTACTAATAAAACACTATCATCCATAAATAGTAATATGACATTCATGGCTCTCATAGCTACTATGAACTTCATGCTAAGAGCATCACCACCATATTGGCCTTTCTAGGATGGTGATTAATCAAATAGTTATAATCTTTGATCAATTCTATTCATTGCCTCTATCTCAAGTCTAGCTCCTTCTGTGTAAGAAGATATTTTAGATTCTTATAATCAATGTAGACATAACACTCCTATTCATAGAGATAGTGTCTCCAAATCTTCAGAGCAAACATAATAGTTGCAAGCTCTAAATCATGAGTAGGGTAGTTCTTCTCATGTGGCTTCAGTTGTCTCAAAGCATATGGAATAACTTTTCCTTCTTGTATCAAAACACAACCCAACCCATTATAAGATGCATCACTATACATGGTGAAGTCCTTCCCAGAAACTAGCTATACAAGAATAAGAGCTTCTGTCAACATCACTTTGAGCTTGTCAAAACTCTCTTGATATCTACCATTCCAAACAAACTTAACATCTTTCCTTAACAATCGAGTTATAGATGCTGCAATAAAAAAGAAACCTTTAACAAACCATCTGTAATACCCTGCCAAACTAAGGAAACTCCTGATCTTTATGGTGTTCCTAGGTGGCTTTCACTCTATAACTACTTCAATCTTACTAGGATCAACCCATATACCTTTTGCAAAAGCTATGTGTCTAAGAAAAGACACCTCACTCAACCAAAACTCGCACTTGTTAAACTTGGTATACAACTTCTCATCTCTTAGAACTTGAAGAACTATTCTCAAATGCTATTCATCCTCTTTTTTACTCTTTATGTAAAACAAAATATCATTGATGAAGACCATCGCAAACTAATATAAGAAATGTCAAGAAACATGGTTTATAAGATCCATAAAAGCTGTTGGACCATTAGTAAGCCCAAATGGCATTACCAAGAACTTATAATGGCCATATCTCATTCTAAATGCAATTTTCACCACATTAAATTCTTTAACTCTTAACTTAATATTCAAATCTCAAATCAATCTTAGAAAATAGCCCAGCTCCTTTAAGCTGATCAAACAAGTCATTAATCTGAGGCAAATGATACTTATTCTTGATAGTCACCTTATTCAGCTGTTTGTAATCCACACACAACCAAAGAGAACCATCTTTCTTCTTTACAAACAACACCGATGCTTCCCAAGGTGATAGACTTGGCCTTATGAAACCTTTATCAAGCAATTCTTGTAGTTGAAGTTTTAAATCTTTTAACTCTATTGGAGCTATTCGATAAAGAGCCATCGACACTGGAGCAGTGTTAGGTAAAACCTCAATACTAAACTAGAGTTCCTATTCAAGTGGCAAATCGAGTAACTCTTTAGGAAAAACATCCATATACTTTAACACCACTAGTATACAACTTGCATCTAGCTCTTCTCTTTAAGTATCACACACATAAGCCAAAAAATCCCTACAACCTTTCCTCAACATACGCTTTGCTATAACAACTGATATAACAATAGATAAAAGTTTATCCTCTCACCCATCATTGTAATATTAGTCTCATCTTTAGCCTTAAAAGATAACCTCTTCTACTTGTAGTCATAATAGCTTGATACTTAGACAACTAATCTATGCCTAATATCAAGTCAAACTCATCAAAAGGCAACTTAATTAGATTAGCCAAAAAATGTGCCTTTGTACCATTAAGGGACACTCTTTGTAAATTTTGTTCACTATGACATGCTGGCCTATAGGGTTGCTAACCATAATCTCTAGGTTAAAAAACTTTAAAGCTAACCCTCAATCTTGTGGTTGTGCTATGCATATATATAAGTGTGTAAACCTTGGATCTATCAAAGTCAAAGTAGGAGAATGAAACTACCGATAATGATGTCTGGTAAATTAGCTTTCTCCCTGGCTCTAATGGCATACTGCCTAGTAGGAGCCCTTTGCTCAGCTCTAGACTCTAATCAGTCCCTTTGAGCTCTCTTTTCTCTCTCTCCCCTATCTTTAAAATTTCTTTTCTAGCCTTTAGTAGAAGTAGATGCAGATCCCTGTCTAGCATCTCACTTCATAGGACAATCTCTGCGGAAATGATCTAATGACCAACATGAAAAACATGCACCCGGCCTTAGCTTCCAACACTCCCCTCGATGTCTCTTGTGATGAGTTTAACACTGAGGTAACTGGCTATTCTTAGCTATAGACATTAGAGTATAGACAACCTGAGATTGATGCTATCTAACCTTGCTCTTGTTCCTCTGATCTTTCTTCTATGACTAACCCTATTTTGGTGTTTACTGTGGTGCCCTAGCTTAATTTCCTTTGAACTTTTTCCTTATCTACTGAGTTACACTAGAAGCTTCCTAACCATAAGATCACTTTTTCTAATAAAACTCTTTCTTCTCTTTCTATACCCCTTTAATAGAATGACAAACAAATGCTAACTCTGAGAAGTCTCGAATCTTTATTGGAACCACCTATGACTTGATATCCATATGCAATTGCTTCTTAAACTTCTTACACTTGTCAACCTTAGTAGATATCATCTCTATGGCATGCCAACTTAACATAGCAAAATCCTCTTCATATTGCCTAATTTACCTTTGCTCTTACTTTAGATCTATGAACCGCTATCCCCTATCATCCATGTAATTATCTATAATGTACTTCTTATGGAACTCTATCAAAAAGAAGTCCCAAGTTAGCTCTTCTTCTATCTTGTGCTATATCAAATCTTCCCACCATTTGGATGCCTCTTCTTGGAGTAGAGATATTGTACAAATAACCTTCTCTTCTAGGGTGTATCTCATATGCTTCATAATATTCTCTGTCCTGTCTAACTAGTATTCTACTTTACTAGGCTCTATAACACCCACAATTTTGAAATCCTCCAACTCCCATATTTTTAACTCTATTAAGATATGTTTTCTAAAGAGCTAATGGTACTTCAAGCTATTGTGCTGGTAGTGGAGGTGCAATGCCTATAGCCTGCCTCAAAAGCTATAACATCTCCTACAGAAATACTGGCAGTACTTACACTGCTAGTGGTGCTTGCCTCACCACACAACTTGAAACAAATGTGATCATGGTGGCCTCTCATGCCACAATCACCAAAGTATGGCTTTTAACTTCCTTGTCACCATGCGGTGCAAGAGCACTTACCTTATTTATAGGTAAGAGAAAAATTTATAAACCTTAATATCATAAATTATGAGATGTATAAACTTAGTTCTAAAGCCCTTATATGTTGCCTAGGAATAACTAAATTAGAGCTCTAATACGACCAAATGTGATACTGTCAAACCAAAATAAGGAATGCACACAAAAAGTGTTATCTAAATATATGAAATTTTACTCATTAAAACATACTTCAAACGTTGTTAACAAAATAGGTTTTTCATAAAAATACGAGTTAACAAAACATTTCAAAATCTAGGTCTAATCCATATTTGAGAATTTTTCATGTCAAAAATTTGGCAACATAACAGTTGTATCCGGACATTATCCCAAATATGAATAGTAACTTGCATTATGAAACACACTTTTATAAACAATTTTAACTCATTCCCTAACAAATGTTACTTTTCTGATCACTCCAATCAATTAGCATATCAGAAACACAAACCATGCAATAGGAAAAGATATCATACAAGCAAAACAAGTTAAAATGACTTTAATAAAGTTACAAACATTTTAAAACCTTAATTTACATTTCTATATAGTTTAGGACCACTTTCAAAATTACATCATGTGAGTGCTTTACATCTATACATCACATAATCTAGATATATCTACAAAAATATACCAAAGGAATTGCTTTCTCTTCATAAACTTGATGATCTGAGCCTTTAGCTTAAATTGTCTCCTTACCTATGCATCATAACAACAGACGATGCTTTAAGCAATAGTTTAGTGGTGTAATCAAAATAACTTGTGCAATCATGCCATGAAACATCATACATTAATATGTGACATGTAAACACTTGACTTATTGTGTGATACACAACTTTATGCATAATATACACATGTGCTATAACATGGCATGAATCACAAACAAAACGCATCATAAAGTCATAGTTTAGTATAAAATTCATGCATTATGAAAACCATGTTAAATCTTCCTTAGAATCCATTTATTATGCCCATACTTAAGAAAACACAAACACTAAGGATAACAAAGTCTTAATGGTCCACTTTGGCCCTTAGAACCACGAAGGCCTTACATGCATCAGAATTGAGGGTACGTAAAATAGATCTAAAGATCAAAATACATTAGACTCAAAGGTCACAAATCATCATAAGACCTGTAGGTCAAAATGCATCACAACTTGATGGCTACATAATAACCCGAAGGTTCACACGTCGCAACCTAAAGGCTACGAAGGTATTGTAGTACCCTAACATCTACTATCACCCTTAGTTGACAAGTTAACCTATCTGATTAGGCTATTTACTTGCAATGGCTTACTAACCAATTTACTTTTAATTTCACCTTATTAATATAATTTAATATAGCTTTTATTTAAATTGGGTTGGCTAACTAATGGCCAAACTAGGAGAATGTATTAACTTTTGATTTTTAAAAATCCTTATTTCTTATTAACATGATTATACATCTTATGTCATAAAAATGCCACATTCAAGCTATCTACTAGCATAAACTTATAAAATGCATTAGACCATAACATTTTTCTCATAAGAAGCATTAAGTATTCTCTTTGTTCTTATAATATATCACTTATTATTATAACATTAAATTATCATGTAACATCTCATTATGTAACACTTTACATGTAATATGCCTTAATCACACTATGGCCATCATACAAGACCATTTAGCCATACTTTTGTACATATATATATCTTGCATTTCATCGTATTACCCATTCATTTCACATATACATGATCATTTACATCAAATTTATCACATACATAATCTATTTCATGCATTATATGAAATACACACACACCTAAATGCATATAGGCCATTCGGCCACCATGCCTCCAACACTTATAATCCTTATTCTCTTATGTTACACATCTTATCTTATGTCCACTTAATCATATACATCAATTTATGGACATACATCATCAATAGCATGCATATGTGAGACATACATACATATATATGCCTTTAAGCCATTCGGCCATCGCATACCATACATGCTACATATACATTTTAATAACTTTAAATGCTTTAATGTACATCTATAATGTCATTAAACATGATCATATGTGATTAATATTGATAATTAATTAATTAAACATAAACAAAATACAAATACATTAAGGCATATGTGA
This sequence comes from Hura crepitans, assembly GCA_948208565.1. NCBI lineage: Eukaryota > Viridiplantae > Streptophyta > Magnoliopsida > Malpighiales > Euphorbiaceae > Hura > Hura crepitans. The sequence goes on from CANXYI011491900.1 coordinate 9,294, forward strand.
ATTTACACAATTTGTTTTGATTACACTTACTTTTAGAGTCAAAATGCACCCACGAGGACCATCTAAGCCTTCTTCTTTCACTTACTCCATGTTTTGTTGGGTTCCCCAACTATCCATAATAGACTTAATATGTAAAAATTTGTAAAAAATTAACTAGACACTAAAATAAAAAGTCGACAACATAAACACACTCTTGGGCACTTAGGGAACATGGGAAAAATATCAAACTTTGAAAAACCTTACTCGATCAAACTCGAATTACTATTCCTCAAACACAAAAGTGAGCCAAAACATTCAATTTTTTACAAATCTTAAGCTTTGAACAAGGTGTAGAGGCTATAGAGGTTCAGAGTTGAGGATTGGATGCATCAAAATAGGCTTAACATGGTGAGGAAAGAAGCAAAAATGGCTCTCTTTCCCTCTTTAAGGCATTAACTGCTTAGGTTGGAGGAGAAAGATGAACTGTTCCTCCTTTGACCCTTTTATACCTCTTTTTTTACTTTTCTTTGCTTCATTTTTAACATCCAATAAGCCTTTAAAATCCAATAAATTAAACCTTATAAACCTCTAAAAACTTGAGGTCAAAAATCACAAAAAATGGAATAAAAATGTAACTTTTCACTAAACCAGATTTTCGTAAAAATACTTCCTGATATCTAAAAATTCCAATTTCAATGCCAATAAGATATTAGAATATTTGAGTATCAGGTCATATCAATCCCAAAATGTTTTGAGAAAAATTTGAATATTTTATAGCTCAGCTAAAACTAGGTCACTATTCATGTGACACTACTGTAAAACTTAATTATCATTTTTAACCATCTAAATGACTTCATTCTGACTTTAAATTTCACCTAAAATTATGCTATGATTAATACTTCTATTTAATATGTTAGTGTCACCTGACCTCGAGAAATACTATTCATGTCTTGGGAAGTACTATTCATAACTCTGGGATTTTTTGGGTATTACAACATGTGATAGTGGATAAAGTATACAAGAATTATCCATTTGTTGTCCAAGGGCACATCTTTCCTACCAATCTTATTGAGCTACCCTTCAATGAATTCGGTGTCATACTGGGTATAGATTGGTTATCTAGACACCATGCCATTCTAGACTACAGACAAAAGAGACTCACCCTTTAGACAATAGATGGGGGAGGAAATTATAATAGTTGGTTGAAGATTAGACTTCTTATCTAATGTTATCTTTGCAGTAATAGCTAAGTAGATGATTCAGAAGGGTTGCAAAGCATATTTGGCACATTTAGTCGATACTAAAAAGATAGGACCTGATGACAGTCAGATACCAGTAGTGGAAGAATTCCCCAATGTTTTCCCAAATGAATTGCTAGGGTTACCACTTAATTGTGAGATTGAGTTTGCCATTTAGGTGCACCTAAGCATAACACCAATATCAATAGCCCCTTATAGAATGACACATATAGAATTGAGAAATTTGAAGATACAACTGCAGGAGTTGTTAGATAAAGGGTTTATTAGACCCAGTGTTTCACTTTAGGGAGCACCAGTCTTGTTCATAAAGAAGAAGGATGATTTATTACATCTACGTATAGATTATAGACAACTTAATAAGGTGACCATAAAGAACAAATACCCATTGTCTAGGATCAATGATTTGTTTGATCAGCTTAAGGGATCTAGTGTTTTCTCAAAGATCAACCTGAGATCTGAGTATCACCAGCTCTGATAAAGGAATCTGATGTGTTAAAAATGGCCTTTTTGCACTAGGTATAAACACTATGAGTTTCTAGTAATTCCATTTGGGTTGACTAATGCCCTAGCTGCATTCACGGACCAGATGAATTGAATATTCAGACCACACCTAGATCAATTTATCATGCTGTTCATTAATGATATCCTAGTGTATTTTAAGACCAAAGAAGAACATGAATATCATTTTAAGTTGGTGTTATAGACCTTGAGAGAAAATCAACTTTATGCTAAATTGAGCAAATGTGAGTTTTGGCTAAATGAAGTAGCATTCTTAGGCATATTGCTTTAGCTGATAGGATCAGGGTGGACCCAAGCAAGATCAAGGCTATATTAGAGTGTAAGCTTCTAAGAAATGTGATATAGATTATAAGCTTCTTGGGATTAGCTAGATACTATAGGTGGTTTGTCAAAAGGTTCTTAATGATTATTGCTCCCATGACATGCCTATTGAGGAAAAATGTGAAAATTTTGTGTGGGATCACAAGTGTCAATAAAGACTTGACAAATTGAAAGCCATGTTGATAGAAGCCCCTATCCTTATCTAGCCAGAATTTGGGAAGACTTTGTCATCTATAGTTATGCCTTTCATAATGGACTTAGGTGCGTATTAAGGTAAAATGGCGAAGTAGTGGCTTATGCATCTAGGCAACTGAAGCCACATGAAAGGAACTATCTGACTCATAATTTAGAGTTAGCTGTTATTGTCTTTGCCTTGAAAATATAGAAGCATTATCTTTATAGTGAGAGATGCTACATGTATACTTATTATTAGAGTCTGAAATACTTGCCTACCTAGAAAGAGTTAAACCTAAGGCAGCGGAGGTCTATGGAATTGATTAAAGACTATTATTACTTAATTAATTACCATCTCAGTAAAGTAAATATGGTAGCTAATGCATTAAGCTGAAAACTTTTATGTGCCATGAATGAAATGAATGTTCTGTTACAATATCAAAAAGATAGAGCCTTGTTAGGTGAGTTGCAAGGTGAAACCTAATTTGATTCAATAAGTGAAGGATTCCTAAAAAGATGAAAGCCAACTCAAGCATATAGTGGGTCTGATCAAAGAGGGGAAGCCTACTAAGCATGAAATCAAAATAAATGGGTGCCTGTATTATCATGACAGGTTGTGCATGCCTAATAGAGCAGACATTAAGAGACAACTTTTGTCACGCCCTGACTTTTAATCTGATTTTTTATAAGGTTAGAAATGAAATTAGAAGAAAAAGTGGAGAATAAAATGGATGTATGAATTTTGTAGAGTAGGTTGGTGTGAACTACAGAGTGAAAAATGATTGAAGGGTAAAATGATAATTTCGTGGAAAGGCTAGGGCAAAATGGAAAATTCACTATTCATGGTTAGAAAGAGGAGAGAACACATGGAAGTAATAAGGATGTAACA
>CANXYI011491955.1:0-10202 GCA_948208565.1 Hura crepitans
ATCTTGGATGAATGAGCATGAAACCATAAAGGTGATGAATTAGATGACTTTAATGAATGAATACACTCTATCCTATGAATAAATGTGAAATCATGAAGGTGGTGGATGAATATGGTGAATGAGGTAACTTTAGTGAATGAATGTGGTGACAGAGTGATTTAATATGAAGATGTCAGGAATGGGTGGATATATATCTATTAACTATGTGCTTAATTAGATAAGTGCGGTTGAATGAATTTGGTGATGAATAAGTGATATGCAAATTGGTTCCTAATCTTTTCTAGATAAAGGAATTTGGTAAGGCATGTTTTTGGTTGAGTGGTGAATAATACATTTTTGATGAATGTTAATCTTTTTTAGTTGAAAAAATTAAAGAGGTATGTGCATGAATAATGCATTTCTAATAAATGCAGTGATGTATATGTTTTTGCTTATTTTCTTCTAAATAAATAAGGAATTGGAATGAATGATGAATGCATATAACACAGTTGTATGATGATTATAACTTTTGAATGAATGAATCATCTTTTACGATTGATGAGTGGTGAAGGTAGATACATATTGAATGAGGGTACATCTTTTGTTATGATGAATGAGTGGCAAAAGCTGATATATGTTAAATAATGAATGCATCTTCTCCTATAGTGAATAAATGTTCTTTTGTGATAGATGTATGAATAAAGGCAAATGTATGAACAAGTAGAATAGGTATCTTTTCTTAAAAGGGATCTGTAACTAAGTGTGAGTGAGTAAACCTATTATTTGTGATCTATATGTGATAATGTTTCTAAATATATGAGTCAGTATATGTTTTGTTATTTAGATCATTCTCCTCTCAAACTTATTATAGGAAAAGGTTGGGTTTGGGGAAAGAATGAAGTTGTGAAGTTGTAGGCTAGGTTGGGGTAATAGGAATAAGATATCTTTAAAGAAAGAGGTCAAGTTATAGTGATGGAAAGGCTAAAAAAGGTGTTGAGAAGTAAGTTGAGTTAAGGAGAATAATGGTGAGGCAAAGGCCTAGGTTAAATGACAATTTGTCCTAGAGGGCATTTAACCATGTCTGGCAGAAGAGTGCATGATTATGATGAATGAGCATGCAAATGTATGTGATTGCAAAGCATGGTACTCTTGTTCTTAGTCGGTCTAAAGATTTTTTTACTATATATTTTCTCTCGACCTCTAATTGTTTCCTAAACTGCCCTTTGTGGGTTTTCAATCCAGCGAGGTATGCTCTAATTTTTGCCTAAGCTACCCTTTTTGAGTTTTCAACCTAGCGAGCTTCTTTCTTTCTTTTTTTATTGAATTTAGCTTATCGGCCTTCAGTTAATGCTTAGAATGTGATTGTGTTGCGCCTGATTAACTAAATATGGATTTTGCACCTTTTAAGATGGCTTAATACATTTTAGAGCTCTTGCCAGGGGAGATAGAGCTTTTCATATCAATAAGTAGTTTTGTTATGGGTGCTAGCTTCATACCTCCTAGTGTTTTGAATTTTCCTCTTTTGCTAAATGTTAAATGTCATCTTTTTGACCTTTTCAAGTATTGTATTAATGATATCCCTGTTATTAGTCAATTTGAAGATTTTTTAGTTAACTATTTTCTCTCAATTTCCCTAACTTTTGCCTAGGTTAATGCATTTAATTGATTAGCCTATAGAGAATTAAAAAAACATTCTTTTTTTCATGAGGGCAACCATAGTTGAAAAAAGAATGCTTAATTATTTAAGGCTTAAGGTAAATCTTTCCAATTTTATAGGTTTTGGAGTTTTGTCCACTTAGAGATTCTGATCTATGGATTTTAGGTGAGTAAGAATTGTGAAATGTTTGTTGTTTAGAATGGTTCTTAGGTATTGAAGAAAATGATTGCATAGAATGAATTTGATGCTTTAAGTTTTGGAGCATGTTGAATTTAAACCTCCTTTATGATTGAAGAAAAGCATTGATTCGGATTTAACTGCTACCAGCTTATTATTATTTGTTTATCTCACATCTCACATTTGGGGATATTTCTCATGTGTTACAAGGAAAGATCAAGTTTTTATCTTTAAAATGAGGTCTAGCAATGGTGAGCCATCATAAATTTTTTATGGTACCTATGGATTAAGCTTATCATATTTCTTCCTTTTTTTTAAATCTTTTAACTCACTTTCTAGAGTTCCATGTTATACAATGATTGTGGTATATAAAGTTACTCATGAAAAACCAAAATGATGTTTTATTAAACTTTAATTATTCTAACATATAAGAAAACAAGGACAATCTATCCTATCTTTATTGGATCCTTCCATATCCTTAAGTGGCAAGATCTTGTAGTTGGTTAAGAGTTGGCCTATGAGGTGGTAGACCGAATGTTAGAAAGAGGGAACCTTACTTTTCATAGATTTAGGGGATGATAGTGAGGTTTAGTGATAGGTGATTTTTAGTATAAGGTATTGCACCACGATTTATGAGGTCTTGGATGGCATAGAAAAGGGTTATGCATTTTTTAGTGAGATGATTAGTTTTTTTATGGTATGCATAACATAAATTAAGGCAGTATTTTAGTGAAAATGGTTATGGATATGGTTTAGGTGTCAATGGTTGAAGAAGGTTTTTCTGTCTCAATTCTTTGAACATTATGGTTAAGGGTTGGTTTAGCTTAATGATCGTGCATAGTTGGTAGCTAGGCTTAGTTCCCTAATCACCATTTGCCTCCTTAATTAAGTATGTGCTTATTGGATCTTTCAAAGTGCCTTATTTTTGGGCCATCAGCCTAAGGTTCTCTCGAATCTTTTCTTTTATGAATGTTGCTATTCATTGTTCTAGCATTCTTATTGCCTTGTTCAATATGCTCATAGTCATAAATTGACTTTCACCTTCAATTTTAGGTCTTGTTGCCCTTTTTTTATGAGGAACGAAGGAGAGGAGCTGAGTCTCTTCTTATGAAGAGCCTGATGAAGAATGATCCTTATTATCAACTTGATATATGACTAATGTGACGTGATATATGTTTAAAGGATTATGGTGCTATGTATAGTGTAGTTAATAATATGCATAAAGAACACACATGGGTGTGAGAAAGGTTTAAATGAATAGAAGTGGTACCTATGTTTTGTGAGGTGAGACTAGATGATTGAAGTCTACATGATATGTCAAAGTGTAGAAACCTAAATGCTAATACATGGATAAAGTCTACATATTATGTAAGGTGCATTAAAAGGTATAGTTATGGCATAGTGTAGTTCACTTATGTGAGATAGTTTGGGATGCAAGAAGCATGTTTGTACATGTGCAACTTATGAAAACTATATGACATGTTTATGACATGTTTGTGCATGGTGACAATGCATGAACAATTAATTCTAAGGTATGATGTGAGCTATCTCTACAAAGTAAATAGATTACAATGCATGTGTGTTTTGTTGTTCATGGACAAGCTAGTCTTCTAAGCATATATGTGGATAGTTTCATGATGAATGATGCATGCTTTATATGTTATGGTACTTATGGGTTCATTATATAAGACGGAGGCAATATATAAGATAGAGGCATAAAAGACATAAGGCTTGAGACAAATTCATGATGCTTGTGGTGAAGATATATTCATGGTTTTATATGGATACATGTGAGGATGTATGTATGAGAATATAAGATACACATGCCTACATGGATGGCTAATGTATGGGTGAGGTTAGAAGATCATATCATGTGCTGGTGTGTGATATGAAATACATTTATAGTGTATGCAACCTAATATGTTTACAAATTAATGACATTTGACTAAGCCTAAGCCTAAGTAGTATGAATAGGGTAGTGTTGTTTATGTGTAATATATATTGACGTATGCACAAAAGCCTATAACCTTAGTGCATATTTAAGATTCACTATTCCTATTGATGTCTAATATATATGCTCCATATCTCATGTATGAATGATGTTATAAGAACAAATATGATGCATGTATATGTGATGATGCATTATACTGATAGTTAGTACATGGATGAATCACAGGATACTTAAGTAAGAGGTTAATGGGCTTTTACAAAAAGAAAGTCTTTTGATGCATGGTTAGAATGCCATATGCTAGAGTGAAGTGTGAATGATGCAAGATTGTGCCAAGTGTGTGCATGTGATTAAACTTTTATATATATATGTATATGAATTAGGTTTTTATGCCTATTCTAGTGTGTAGGAATGGGTGAAGTCATGTGTTTATATGTGGTGATGCAAGACATATGTCATGCATGTTTCAAGTAATGTAATGCTATATAGGATCCAACCTAAGGGTAATAAATGTAAGTGGATATGGATGAGGTTTCCATATTAGATAAATGAATGTTACACCTATATTAGGTAAGATGGTTAATTAGAATTGTCCTCGTGAAGATTTGACAAGCACATAAATGGATAGTTTTACCCATATGATAAATGATGCACGCTTTAAGATGGTAAGGTGCTTATGCATGTGCCATGTTTGGGGTATGATACAACTTGTGACATAGTTAGGGACTAGAGTGATGTTTGTGTGCTATGCCTTAGGTATATTAGCTTGATGCCTAGAGGGACTAATACTACATGTGACACATGTTAGTGTATAAGATAAAGATACATTTTAAAATGTATGCATGAAGATACATCATGTGAAGATACATGTATATATAAAGATACATATCAGGATGTATGGGAGGTTTTAGGTATATAAAGATAGAGACATTTGGTAGAGATATATGCATGGCTTTTAGATGTTCATGATACATATGAATATACATTTTTACAAGATGTAAAAATGATACATGATGCGTTCATTCTTTATGATCATGTAGATATATTGTATGCCTATATGGATAGTTAATGTATGGGTCAGGAGATGTGCCTAAACTTATATGAAATGAATTGGAATTAGGACATTATATATATGAAATGAAAAATAATGAGATACACATGTTGCATTTATATAACTAGGTATAATATAATTTCATGTGTGTATACAAAAAGCATATATGTTAGGTGTATAAGGATAAACATAAGTAGTAGGCCTTCCAACCTTATTACTCCAGCACACATAGTCTTAGTCATTCCTCCTAGGTGGGTTTACCTAAGCAGAATTAAGGGATACATAGGTTCTAATATAGGCTTAATTAGGCCTAATGAGCCCTCATATTTAAAGCACATGCAAGGATGATGGCCTATAACATTTAAGTCCTGTTTGAGGTGAAATTAGGTTAGGACCATTCTAGATAAAAGGCACAATGGGCTTTACCCCACTTCAAATAAGGTTAAATGCGATAGGCCCATATAGAAATCACAATGCAATCACAAAATCTTATAGTCATACAACCAAAGGGAAGTTGCTATGCTTAACTATATGGGTTTATCGTTTAGTCAAAAGCCTTATGGCTTCCACAAGTAGAGGTCACTTTTAATGGGTCTTTCATAATTAAGGATAATAGTGATTGATTAGTTCACCTTTTTATATGCTTGAGGGCACGAGGCTTATGAGTGATGGATTTGTTAGTACTTCTCCATTCTTGAATGAAAAGTGGAGTCATAGTTCACAACACCATTTAGGGTAAAAGGTACATAGTTTATATAGGATGCAATGCATGAGATTGATAAAAATTAGAATATTAGATGGCATATTATTTGGGCAATTTCGAATTTAAATTCTCAGTCCCTAATGGAGTCACCACTGTAGAGATTATGTGTTTTACTAGGGATGAGAGTGGTTAGTAGAGTTGCCACCTGGCCGCTACACTAAGACCTCTAATCTTCTATAGTAGAAAAGTTTAGAATCATATCTTATTTATGCCAAAATAATATGCCTTCCTTTTATATTGTAACATATATCAATCCCATATTAAGTAACCATGCATTATATTTAAAGTAGTTATGTCACCTTTTTATGTATAAAATGTAAATTGCAGTATTTAAAGCATACAATAAGCACAATTGTCTATTAACATATAGAAATCGAGTTATTTCATTAATTGTGATATGACTTGAATATTACCCGTAATTCCATAGGAATTAGCGATAATTGCCTAACTCCCATCTCTTGGAGATTGGCTTTTTAGAATACATTTTTTGTGTGACTTTTGATTAGAGAAAACTCAAAACCATTTTGTTAAAACAACACCAATTAATTACATAGAAATTCATTTGATGTTGAGTAGGCATTTGGCATGTAAAATAAGTTGTTTAACTACTTATTACAACCTAAAATAAGCCAAAAGACATAATAAGTACAAAACCGAAGGGAAAAAAGTAGAGCATTCAATTATTCCTATCTGTATGATGCTAAATCTGTATGGACCCTATATAGCTCTAGCATGGGTCCTTGTAGACTATTGCTTGTAAGGGTTATTTTATCCGCCTAGACTTCCACTCCAGTGAGAAAAGGTTACCTGAATACAACTCAAAGGGAAAGGTTAATGATACCAAATAAAGGATCCATAATGACTCACAAAGAGAAAAAAAAATACAAGTGCATGTGAAAACTGAAATTTAAAGTAAATGTCTGTACAGACTATGTTCGTTCTAAGAGGGAGTTCATATAGACTACATAACATAATAAATATGCCCAACAAAACTATATCTTTGCGGACTACATTCCTCAAGAGAGGGAGTTTACAGGGAGTTAGAGATAGAATAAACAAGAATGAGATAAGAGCATCCATATAGACTACGCTCCTCATGAGAGGGAGTCTGTGCAGACTATACAATAGTTTTGGTATGCCAACAATATGCATATTATAGAACAAAATAATTATACAACATGATAACATCATAGAATTATGTTAATATGGTAAATCGAATACATTAGAAGATGATACATAAGACAAATAGGATAATATTATCGAACATAATTCTGTGTAGATGATGAATCATACATGTATCAATAAAGTAAGTCCATGCATACACTATCATGCATATAGGTAGGTCCGTGTGATTAGGATGAAAATAAAAAATTAAATATAATATAAAAATAGTCAATTGTAGAATATGAAACAACTTAAAATGATAACCTACTTCTATGATCAAAGTGGAGATTACATAGAATCACCTCACTTGTGATTAATCCTTGGAGATCCTAGGTCCATAAAAATAGTAAGAATGCATAGTAAGAGGCCTCAGATCTTACTTTTGTAAGTGGACTTCAAGCAACAATGCAACAGGTAGAGTTTTGGAAGAACAGTGTTTAAGTGTTGGTTAATGGACTAGTAGAATGATTCGTAGTTAAGTCCTCCCCTTGACTCACAAATGGTGGTATTGGTTGTTCTTAGAATTGCCTCCCTCTACGATTCCCCGCTTTAATTCATACCCATAAATGGGTATTTATAGGCTTAGGGTGAAGAGTCTCCCATCCAAAAGTGATTGATCCTTCTAGGATTAGGAGACAGAGTCTGAATAGGAAGTTTGCACTTTTGGAAGCTTTTATGTCTATAAGTCTGTGCGGACTTCAACAGCTTAATTTGTGTGGACCTAGGTTATGGGTTTTTCCTACCAATCCATAGGCTTTGGGCTAGGTTTGTGTAGTCCATGTAAACATGGGCTTTGGCTTATCTGTACAGATCTTAGGCCTTAGGCTCAACTGGTCTAGGCTAGCTATGGTATGTAGGTCATAGCATCAAGTCCAAGTGGACTTATGCCATGTTAGTTTGTGTAGACTTGGTTTTAAGGTTGGTTGCCTAGTTCCTTGAGCCTATCTCATAAGCCAAAAAGTGAGATATTTACAATACCCTATTAACTATCACATGATACCTAATAGGGTTACTAATCAAGACATCTATATTCATAGGTTCTTGTTCCAACCCTCAATCATATGCTTGTGCAGTACAAATATATGAGTCCTTAGATCATTGGTCTATCAAAGCTAAAGTAGGTAATTCAATAAAGAGAATGTACCTGCTATCACATTTGGAGAATCAACAATTTTTCTAACCTAGGCTGTGTACTGCCATATAGGATCTCTAGCTTTAGATCTCAATTTCTAAATAGTACCAACTCTATCATATTTGTCACCACTATTCCCTCTTTGGTTTCTAGCTAATGTTGGGGAGGAATGTTGAACCTAAGAAGTGTCTCCATAATTTTTTGCAAAATCTCTTTGATAGTGGTCTATAGGCCAATATATAAAGCATTTTTTGGGTTATTTTTCCATCATGTTCCTACATTTCTCCTTCCACATGTTTAGCACACAACTAGTGCACTCCTAGTGTAATGCCTCGAAAATTCTAACATTTATAAATAGTACTTTATCCGGATGAATATTGTTATTGAGAATCAAGATTCACTAAAGCCACTAAAAGAAATTATTAATCATAAAATAATTTTTGGCAAAGTTTGAGATCAATCGGAAGTCATTTGAGTGGTTAAAAATGCTAAGAAAGTTTCTACAGTAGTGTCTTGGGAATAGTGACCAAGGCAAAGCTGAACCATAAATTATTTTCAAAGTTGCTCAAAAAAATTCAAACTATATATAACCAGATACATAAAAATTCTAACGAGTCTAATGGCACTAAAATTGGAAATTTTATATATCAGAGAGTAATTTTTCAAATATCGGGTAACTTGAAAAATAATGTATTTAATCGATTTTCCTCATTTTTTGAGCCCTAATTTTTAGAGGAGTATGGTGCAAAATGAGAACAAATTTATTAAATAAAAATTGGGTATTAATTAGTTATGGACTGAGAAGGAAAATTGGGAGAAAATGAGAGAAAATGAACTAAAAATAATTAATTTATGGGATGTATAAATAGTCAAACTAATTCAAAAAGTCAACATTTTCAACACACACCTCCTTCTCTCCTTCTCCCTTAGCCAATGGCTTGGTGTCCCTTACTCGACCATTTTTCTTCTTCCCACCTTCCATTAAAGCCTCATCTCCTTCACTCAAATGATTTTATGGAATCTTTATGCCATTAAACAATCTTACGAAGTGTAATCTCCTAAGGAAATCACCCAGAATTCTCAATTTTTTGATCTCATGAATAGTGATCAACTTTGGTTCGGGTAAGATTTTTTTGACTTTTATTATTTTTCTTAGTTTTAGGGCTACCTAAGAGAGGTTCTACAATTTTAGATTTATTTTTGGTGTACCGATTGATTTATTATGAATTTTAAAAGATTTTTTCGATTTATGTTAAGGGTTTCAAAAGAAAATTGAGATAATGGCAAATCAAAGTTATATATGGGCCTTAGGGTTCCTCTTTAACCACCTTGGTATGTGTAATCAAAATAAAATGTGCATTTTCATTTATAAACACTAAATTCCATAATATGCCTATTATGTCATAAATGCTAATATGTGTGCAATGCCATTGATGTGATGCATTTTATGAGTTATATGACTTATGTTATATATGTCAATTTGTTTAGAATGATGAGAATTGATTGGATTTTAATAAATGTGCCTAATGTGCTTAATGTCCCATAATATGCCTAATATAGAGAAAACTAGGGTTAAATGGATTTGTGCAATAAGTGAGCCTTTCTAACCATAAATTAGGAATGAGTTCAGATATTATACATATATTTGTGTGATTAGAAGTAAAAAATGCATTAGAAATAATAAATGCTTAAAATATGCTTAATTGGCCTAAATGGACATAATAAGGGAAAATGGCTTTATTTATGCATATGTGAGTATTCCTCATGTTATTATGTCTAACAATTATGCTTGCATAATGTGCAAGATGAATGTGCTAATTATGGGCATTTTGTGAGCATTGGCCAAATGAAACACAGTGCCATATATAAGTGTGGATATTTTTACTTGAATTACTTTAGTATGGACATAAATGCGTCATGTGTGTGTGTGTCATGGGAAATGAAAGATTTATGCATGGCTTTGAGATTAAATCATGATTTAACATAAAATGGATGTGTTACTAGTTAATAAATGAAATAAACATTTTATTTGAGTCTTTACCTCATGTTTGGTCTAATGGTTGGAACGCCAACTTATGAGTGTGTTATATGTGTATGCTTGGTGATAAGCATACAAAATAAGTTTTAACTAAATGTATAGGAAAGTCATAATGTACAAGTCCATGCTAGTATTTTTGTGCCATCTCGAGTGGTTTAAATAAGCAATAACAATATGCTTGAGTGTGGAATGTGATATGAGTCAAATAATGAATAAAAGGGTGTGTAAATGGTCATATATGGCCGAATGGCCTAAATGGTCCCGAGGCTTAGAATTTTTATAATATGAGTAAT
>CANXYI011491980.1:0-10037 GCA_948208565.1 Hura crepitans
TGGTTATTGTAAATATACACTGGCATATAGTAGGTTAGTATAGGTCATGGGATGTATATTAAAACTGAAGATCATAACCTTATGTGTTTATAACATTTTGCTTGTTAATATTAATATGCTTGCTTACATCTGTGTGTTTATGGGTCTGAGACCCTGTGTTTTGGGTGGTGTGTGATGTATTATGATGTGGATTTTGGAGGACTAGAAGGGTCTAAAAATTAAGTGTGATGAGTAACGGCTTTAGAAGTGTTTTTCTTGCAGGTATATTTTGGGTTTTTGACCTGGTAGCTGTTATGCTACCCTATTATTTGTAAATGTCTAGTAGTCCTAATTTAAGGTTTTAGTAGTCTCAAATAGGTAGTAATAAAAGGCTAAATAGATAGAAATGAATTATGGGTAGGCTAGGTCAAAGAAAGTCAAAGTTGGGTAGAAGTTAAATGAAAGGTCTTTAGGGAAATCTAAGGATGGGTGACCTCACGAAAAGTAGCACCCCCTGTCTATTTCTTGTAGAAATAAGTAGGGGGTGTTACATTTTCTATATGTTTATAGATATGTGATGAGGTTGCTGAGGGGACTAGAAGGGTACAAAAGAAGATAGATTGATAATAATGATATTAAAAGTGTTTTTACATGTGGAAAAAATTTTTTAGATATCACTCGGGAAGCCATTGTGCTGCCTCATTTTCTATAACCATGTAGAGGGTCTGTTAAGAAGATTTATTGGTCTATTATACATTAAGAAAGAATCATTGAGGGATAGACTGAGAAGTTAAGCAATATCTAATAAAGTTATAAAATAGTCTATAAATGCTAAGAGTGTAGACCTAGAGCAATTTTAGGATGGGTGACCTGATGTGAAATGCATCGCCTATTGGGTTTCTTTAGGAGTTAGGTAGGGGGTGTCATATTTGATGGTATTAAAGCATAGGCTATATGTTTCTAGGTGTTTTACATAAGTGTTAATGTCTAGGGTTGTTTTTTTTGAACTGCTACATTGAGAAGAGGTTAATAGGTCTTGTTTCTTTTGTAGTTGATTAAGATGAGTAATCATATATCGTAAGATCAGGGAGAGGAAGCAGCTAGTTATGCCTCTACAATATTTTAAAGGGGAGTTAGCAGTGTAGCAATACCATAACCTAGTAATGCTACACAACAACAATGAACACAAGCACAACCATAGACACGAGAATCTCCAGCATTGTTATAGCAGATAGTGGATCTGCTTAGGCATACTGTAGCTGCTGTACCTCCTCTACTAGCTCTTATACCTCCTTCACCTGAAGCTCCTTTACAGAAGACACCTTTAGAGAGATTTAAAAAGATGGGACCTGTAGACTTTCTCGATACAAAAGAGGATTATACAGCTCGAGCAGAATACTAGTTAGAGAGAACCTTTAAAATCCTAGGGCACTTGAGTGTATAGAAGAAAAAAGCTTGAAGTGTACAACTTCTTTTCTTCAAGAAAAAGCATTTCATTGGTGAGATATCATTAAGAAAAGGAAGGCAACAACAAATCTCACCTAGGAGTTTTTCTCAAAAGAGTTTAGAAAGAGATACATTCAAGACTCATACAAAGATAAGAAGAGGCAGGAGTTTCTTGATATGAGATAAGTTAGAAGAACAATATAAGAGTATAAAAAGGATTTCACTAGATAGATAAGATTTGCTGAGGAGTTTATCCCTAATGAAAAGGATAAATGTAAAAGGTTTCTGAAAAGATTAAATATAGAACTGAGAATGTAAATAGGTAACCCCAGGGTTATAGATTTTGTAGTATTAGTAGCATCTATATATGATTAAGCTAAAACATGTTTTATAAGTGCTTAAGGATATGATTATAAGTTGTGCCATCGAGTTCAAGGAATGTTAGGATTGTTATCTTTCTTTCTCACAATTCGCATATAATAACAACAATCAATCAAGCCTATGCATGGCTTCTTATGAACCCTTGTATGGAAGGAAGTGCATCAATCCTTTATGTTTGAGTGAGTTAAGTGAGTACAAGCTTATGGTACTAGACCTAATAAAGAATACATAAGGGAAAAGTAAAGATTATTAGAGATAGGCTATAGCCAGCATTAGATAGATAAAAGTCTAATGCATACTTAAAGTGAAAGTATATCTAGTGCGAAGAAGGGATAAAGTGTTTCTTAAGGTATCTCCTTTGAAGAAGGTTTTGAGGTTCAATAAAAAGGGCACGTTAAGTCAAAGGTTCATTGGCCCATAAGAAATAACTGAGTGTTTGGGACCAATAGCTTACAAACTAGCTTTGTTGCCATATCTACAATAGATTCACAGTGAGTCTCATGTTTTGAAGAATTGATAATCTAGATTAGATCCTTTTTATGTCTCATCAGCAGAAGAAGTGGAGATATAACCTGATCTTTCATATGAAGAAGAACCAGTAAGGATATTAGACTGAGAAGTGAAAGAACTACAGAATAAAATAGTTCTTTTGGTGAAAGTACTATAAAGACATCATAATATGGTAGAGGCGACCTAGGAAAGTGAAGTGAAGCTCACATAAGAGAGTAGTATACACATTTGTTTTAACTAGGTAATTTTGAGGATGAAATTTCTTTTAAGAGGGAAAGAAATGTAATGCTTGAGAATCCAAGTGTTATGAATACTACTTCTCAAGATACAAATAGTGTTCTCGAGACCTAGGTTAAATTGAAGAGACTAGGTGGAAGTATTAATCATAATATAATTTTGGGCAAAATTTGCAATGAAAACAAAGTTATTTAGATTGTTGAAAAAAGAGTAAAGATTTTACGGCAATGTTTTTTCAATAGTAACCTAGTTATAGTTTAGCTATAAAATATTTTGTTTTTGCTCGAATTGACTCAAGATTAATGCAACTTAATGATTAAATATTACAAATAGTCCAATGGCAATGGAATTGGAGTTTTCTAACATTAAAAAGTATTTTATAAAAATTGATAAATATAAAAGTATCATTTTTAATAGGATTTTCTTAGTTTTTGAGCATGAGTCTTTTTGAGGATTTTAGGTTACATTTTAAGATGTTTTATTGGATATTTAGAAGCTTTAATTGAGGTCTAAAATTAGAGGAATAATTTATTAAAAAGAATGGGTATTGGTTGGGTTTATGGGAGCTATTAAATCAAGAGGGAAGATAATAACCATTGGATTAGAAGACCCTATATAAAGTAGGGGCCAAAGTTTAATTATGCTCAAACTTGGAATAGTGTCCTTCCTCTTCTTCCCTTTAAGCCAATAGTTCTCCCTTTCCCAACCCTTTCATTTTCTTTTCTTCTTCTATCATTCTCATGCCTCAATTACACATCTAAACATTTATTCACATCCTTCAAAGCCTTAGTACACCCTTAATAGCAACAAATCAAAATTGATATAGTGGATTTTTTAAGATAAAGATGGTGATGAATAGTGACCTGATATTGATAGTGCAAGTATTTATGGATTCTTATATTTTTTTATGGTTCCTTAGATGCCCAAGAACACATATATCAAGTTAGACTTGAGTTTCAATGAATGTGTGATTTTATATAGATTTTTGAGTTTGTGCCTATAATATGTTTGTAGTGAAAGTTAAGCAAGGGAAAGATAAAAAGGCAAATAGATGGTCTAAGAAAGCTTTTATGGTGCATTTGGACTCCTTGGTATGGTTAATCAGTCTAATATATATGTGTGTGAAAAATCCTAATGATATATTTGTATCTGAATGCATTTAAATTATGGAATTTGATGATTTTTATTTTCTAGTGCATTATAAATGTGTTATATTGTTGTATGGATGTGTATTTAAGTGTGTATGTGGAGATTTAGTGTTATTCAATGTGAAACATATGTTGGCAAATGGTCTATGCAAGGGTGTTTGATGTGTTATGTCTAATTAAGACACACATGTGTTTATTTTGAGCTATGATGATATTGATTAGTGTAACAGGGTTGTAATGTTGCACGAGATTGTGTTAGACATAAAAGAATGGTTTAGTTTAACATTTTATATGAGTTAGCCAAATGCTTCCTTGATATACTTAATTGAGCACAAGCTTATTAGACAAGATCTAATAAAGGATGTAGAATTGAAAGTCAATATCATCTTAGGTAGGCTATATATAGCATTAGATAGATAGAAGTTCTTTGCATAATTGAAGTGAAAAAGATATCAAGTATGAAGAAGGGATAAAGTGTTTCTCAATGTATCTCATTGGAAAAAGGTTTTGAGGTAGGTAAAAAGGGCAAGTTAAGTGTGAGGTTCTTTGGACCATATGAACTAATTGACTATATAGGACTAGTAGCCTATAGACTAGCTTTACCTTCATATCCATAATAGATTCATGATGTCTATCATGTCTTGATGCTTTAAAGATCTAGACAAGATCTTTTACATATCATATCAATAGAACATGTAGAGATACAACCTAATTTTTCATATGAAGAAGAACCAGTAAGTATATTAGACTGAGAGGTGAAAGAACTGTAGAATAAGATAGTTTCTTTAGTGAAGGTACTATAGAGACATCATCATATGGAAAAGGCAACCTAGGAAAGTGAAGCTCAAATAAAAGAGTAGTATACACTTCTAATTGAATAAGGTAATATTAAGGACAAAATTTCTTTTTAAAGGGGTAGAAGTGTAATGCCCGAGAATCCCGATGTTATAAATAGTATTTCTTGGGACATGAATAGTGTTCTTAAGACCCAAGTTACACTAAAGTCACTATAGGGAAGTGTTAATAATAATATAATTTTGGGCAAGTTTTTTTTAATGAAAATGAAGTCATTTAAATCGTTAAAAAAAGAGTAAAGATTTTACAACATTATTTTATGAATAAAAACCTTGTTATAACTTTGCTATAAAATATTTTGTTTTTGCTCAAATTGACTTAAGATTAACACAATTTGATGCTTATATATTCCAAATTGTTAATTGGCATTTGAATTTGAATTTTTGAACATTGGAAGGCATTTTAAAAAAATTGGATAAATATAAAAGTATCATTTTTAATAAGATTTTCTTAGTTTTTGAGTGTGTGTTCTTTAAGGCCTTTAGGTTATGTCTTAAGATGTTTTATGGGATCTTTACATGAGTTAATTAACATCTAAAATGAGAGGAATAATTTGTTTAAAACAACATATGTTTGTTGGGTTTATACAAGCCATTAGATTAAGAGGGAAAGTAATGATCATAGGATTAGAAGACCCTATATAAAGTGGGGGCTAAAGTTTAATTTTGGTTAAACATGGAATAGTGTTCTTCTTCCTCTTTTCCCCTTCAAGTAGATGGTTCTCTTTCTCCCAACCCCTTCATTTTCTTTTCTTTTACTTTCATTCTCATTCCTTAAATACACATCTAAAAATTTTTTCTCAACCTTCAAAGTATCAATACATCCTTAATCATAAGAAATCAAGGTTTATTTGGTGGATTTTTAGATATGAAGATGGCGATGAAGAGTAACACAATTTTGATAAAGAAAGTTTTTATGGATTCTTATATTTTCTAAGGTTCTTTAGATGCCTAAGAACACATAATAATGTTAAACTTGAGTTTCTATGAATGCATTATTTTATAGAGAATTTTGAGTTTATGCCTATAATATGTTTGTAGAGATAGTTGAGCAAGGGAAAGATAAAGTTAAAGAGAAGATCTAAGGAAGCTTTTATAGTGCATTTTGACTCCTTTATATGTGTAACCAATCTAATATATGATGTGTGTGAGAAACCCTAATGCAATATACATAGGTGAGTGTATATAAATTTTGGAATTTGAAGATTTATGTTGTCTGATGCCTTGTATGTAACACCCATATTTTAAGGCTTTATTAATAGTGCCACTAGGTCTGAGAAGTGTGCTCGAGGTGTTAGGTCACTTGCACATAAACTGAGGCAGTGGCATTAGTCATGAAACTTCGAGGGACTACAAATTAATGAAAAAGGCAAAATTTAAAAATTTAACAGAACTAATAATTCATTTCGGACTGTAAGCTACCATTTTGTTCAATAAAAATTTTATAGGCTGAGAATAATCCAAGATGTGCTCAGATAGACTTGAAAATATCAGACCTTGAAGCTAAAAAATTCTAATAAGTCCATTAGTGAAAGAATTTTTGAATTTCGAGGTCAATTGCAAATTCTCATAATTTTTAAGGTTGGCACGCAAATTAAGGAAGTCTAAAAACTGTCCTACTGATGGAATTTGGTCACAAACATTTATGAGCATGTAGAGAGGATTAAAATATGAATTTTTAAATAAACAGTGTAATTTTTAGAGGTCCGTGTGAATTTTGTTGAATTTCTAAATTTTGCTAAAAAATTGAGCCGTTTTAGGATAGTTCGGGTGGCTATGGGACCCACCCACACCTGAAAAAGCTAGCCTAAGGGCCATGCCAAGTGTAAATGGTGATTGACAAGTGGATTTTTCCACTAAACAAAATGAAGAAATTTTTCTCGCCTTACTACTGGAATTGACGCCAGCATGGGGAAGAGTAGGCATTTTCTTCCTCTTTTTTATTTTGTTCCAAAAATTTTAGCTCACCTAAATTCATCCATGGATGTTAGGGAATTGAGAGAAAAAGAATTGGTGGAAAATGAGTCCTCAAGAATTAATTAAAAATCACTAAAGGGAGTAAGGTCAGCAGTCATTCCAACAAGCAATTTAAGGTGAGTTCCTTGTGTTTCCTTAGGTTTTTCTTAAGTTTTCTTGCTGGAATTAGGTGTCTAAGGTACCTAACATCTGTAGGGATGTGTTTTGATAGCTTTTAAGGTGAACTAAAGCAAAGAGAAGCTTGAAGAAATGAGGAGAAATGGACTATGGCAGGCTAGAATTGTTGAAGTGTAGAATCTCCATTTCTTGAGTGTAAGTTAAGTGAATTCAATTATTCACTTAATGCCCTTAAATTTCAATAGCTTCTCTTTTGGTTTAGGGATGGATTAAGCACATGAATTAGCTTAGATAGGTAGTTTCATTGAAAAATGGTAATATAATGGCTTAATGGGGTGTAAATTTAGGGGTTATATGATGAGAAAAAAGTGGAATTAGTGTCAACTCTTAGTAGCCCAGAGGTGAGCAAGGATGTAGATGTACATTTATGGTGCTTGAAGTGTAAAGGAATGATTGTGGTGTTGATATGTGATGATATTACTTGTCATTAGATGGGAAAGTGCATAATTGGCATGAAGTGTGGGTGTAGTTGAGACGTATGAGTGAGGGTTATAGCATGAATGTTGGGTGTATGATATGTGAATCATGGTAGAAATTAGATGTTGGCATAGAAATGCATGTATAGTGGGTGATCTTAATGAAACAATACATGTACATGTGTTTGTGATGTAAGGCCGAGGCATGTGTGGCTTGTGTAATGGCATATGATGTATGGTATAAGATATATGTATATATATATGCTAGCATGGTAATGTTTAAGATGTATTTATGATAAGTGATGCAAAAATGCATGTAATGGCTATAAACCTCGTAGGGGTTAGCAGGTATAGGTGCCATGTTGAGGCATGGTAAGTATGGTATGTGGTGATGTTTAATATACATGCTTGATATTGAGATTATGTGTATATGATGCATGGTATAGAATTGACATAAACTTAGCTAATGTACATACTTAAAATGGCATGTAATGTAATTAAGAAATGGCATGAAAAATGACTTGAAAATGACCTTAAAATCTTAGCTAGAAATAAGGCATGAAAAGTGCCATATAATTTCCTATAAGGGCTATGGCTTGTAAATGAATAATGTATCATAATATGTGCCTTTGAGGCTATATCTTGCAATTGAATATAATGGCTTTTGAGCCTATATTTTGGCATTGTAAATGGCCTATGATTAGCTGGCTTAGGGCTTATAAACCTGATGTGAATAGGGTTGAAAATTGCATAGAAAAAGACTGAGAAATGAACCTAGAAAGCCTATTGAAAGCTTGCAGCAATGACCTATAACTGTCCTAAAATGACTATTCCCTGAACCAGTAATACCACTGGATAGTAAATGGCATCTAATTGTGAAATATTTATTAAATAAAGTCTAGCATAATATACCATAATTATTGGCAACTACAATCCTTAGAAATACTTTTGAGAATTCACCCGGTACAACCTATTTATGGCCATACTAGATGGGGCTAAATTTCAACGGTGCCATAAAAATTATAATTGTCTATCTTTAATTTAATAATATTATAAAAAGTTAATTAGTAAAGAAATGGACATAAAACTGAGGTTAAATGGCCCATTAGTTCGACATCCACTAGATGGGTTGACTAGTCAACTTAAGGATTTTTAGCAGCTGCTACACTATCTATTTTTTAGACAAAGCTTGTAGAGTGGCCTAGGTCTACATTGGGGCCACTATACTAGTCTATTAGAAAGAAAACTTTCCATCCTCACCACCTGATACAAGTTATTAAAATTTTGTCGGTGCAGTGGTGTAGGTCCCGGAAGGCCACTGCACTAGTCTATTGGACAAACTAGTTTACTAGGCAGACATAGTTACCTAATCACAGATATTTAAAATAATGCCAGTATAGTAGTGAAGGTCTTATAGGGCGACTATATTAGTTTATTGGATAAACCAGTCTACTAGGTAGACCATACCTTGTTATCTATAACTTGAGTGTTATAACTTAATTAGGCCAGTGCAGCTATCAAGGTCTAGAATATGGACCCCTACACTATTTTTATTTCCCTCTAGATTTAGTATTTGTCTATATTGTCTTTCTAAAAGAGCCATCTAAAATAAATTAAATAAGAACAATATAACTTACTAGTGACATTGAAATATAATATAGGGGTATTTGGCAATTTCACATGGATAACATTTATTGGCTTAATAATTAAAGACCATACATGCAATTGTTAATATTAATCTTAAAAGTACAATTAAAATGAGTCAAAATGATTAATTGGATAAATTACTAACAAGGATGCCATAGGGGCAAAATGGTAATTTTGCATGTTAGTAATCTAGGTTGCACCTAGGACTCATAAAAAGATGAGAATATGAGTACTTATGCATGATTTAACTATTGGATATGTTTTAAATGCTTGAATTCACCACTGAGTATATTATATACTCAGCGTATCTATTTTGGTGTGCAGGTAAGCAGAATAAGGATGTAGCCTCGTAAAGCATGCAACAAAGTTTAGAGGTTATTCTTCAGGAGGTTGGTAATGTACATTTGTATAGTTTTTCACACTATGTACTTAGGTGGGAAATGGAGGTTATGTCTATAAGGGACACATGATGTAATTATATAAGTACAGACAATGCTGTAATTAACTAGTTGTTAATCTTTTTGTGAATGTATTGCTTTTTGTTGATATAATTGATGATATACGAGCCTGAGGCTCAATGTTGTCTTTTTCTTAATTATGGCTTGAGGCTTGTGTTGGTATTTGATAGAATGCTGATGTGAGGTTTATATCTAAAGGATTAAAAGGGTCTAAGAGATGTGAGAATATGTTATAGAAGTGTTTTATAGGTTTAAATTTTTGGGATAGTGACTTGGGCAGCCATTATGCTACCAGATTTTAGGAAAATTCTGACTAACTAGAGATGGTTCTGTTTTGGCATAAACATGAGGGTATAAACCTAAATTAACTATAAGAATAGACAAAAAAAATTTGGAGTCAGATAGAACTAAATAGTATGAAATAGCTAGAAGTTAAACAAATGACCATGGGAGATGTTAAGGATGGGTGACTAGCGGGAAGTGCACCATTTATTGGGTTTCTTCAAGAATCTAGTAGGTGGTGTTACATTTTGTGGTATTAAAGCATGGGTTAATGTTCCTAGGTAAAGTACATGAGTGTAAATGTCTATATTTCAAATTCCTCTAAACTGTTATGCTGTACGAGGCTGATAAGTTTCTCTTTTTATAGTAAGCATATAGATGATCAAGTGCTCAAAGCAGGGGCCAAGGAAGTGGCTAGTTTTGCATCAACTACTATACAGGGGGCAGGTAATGTATCAGTACCTAAACCCAGTGATGTTGTATAGTAGCCATAGCCACAAGTGCCTGGTTAATAGTAAGCAAGAG
>CANXYI011492184.1:0-11858 GCA_948208565.1 Hura crepitans
AACTTTTGTCAGCCATTTCTTAAATAGTTATAGGTCATTCTTTATGTCCATTTTAAGTCACTATACTAGGTACTTTTATTTGTGCATTTTATATTCCAATTATAGATCTCACTCATATGTCCATTTCTAATGACACAATTATAGCTCAATTACCACTATTCATTAGGCATTTCTTTTTGCCATTTCAATCCATATTAATATGCCATTCTATGCCACATATGATCTCATTCCATTTAACCCAATATATCAACAACATAGGCCTCACATTGCAATCAAAATCAAGTACATCACATGTTCAAACTATATACTACTTTTTAGGCACATTTAGATCACTTTTTAGTCCAAACCATTTCATACCATTTCCAATGACACCATTTCTTTAGCATATTTTTCACCAAAATATTATAACATTTACACTAATTTTATTTGATATACATTAATCCATATTTATACATATGTTTACTCATGGCTCTTGCTGTAAATATGTCACATACATCTCACACACCACATGATTTACAATTACACATCATGCACTATGCCATAAATACATGCCATACCATTGCATACCTCTCAGCCATTCATATATCATGGTTACATGCTTTTACATTTCCATATTTCCTCACACAGACACACATATTACACAACATATTTCTATCACATTACACCACATCTACATGCCATATAACATATGCCATGGCATGCTTACCTTGTCAAAACTCTCGGCCATGTCATGATTATGGACATACATGTGCATTTCTCCACTAAATCACACACATACCATTATCTTCACATGCCAATAACATTATGGCACACTTATACCTACTATTCCCACACACATACCCCATTTACCCCTCTCAGCCATAAGGACACCAAGCACGCACACATGTTTTTTTCTCACTAATTTCACATACACACATCTATAATCATGCCACACACTACATTTCCCCTTATTATGTATACATGTCATATCACCATACACATACCATACCATACATGAACATACCTCTCTGCCATATGGGTATCATGCATTTACATACACTTTTCTCACCTAATTCATATCTAAATCATCAATTTCACACACAATGAAGCTCATGGCATGCTTAGTCCCATAATAAAAATACACACAAGCTCACACATATAATTCGTACACCATTTAATGGCAATTCATATCCACACATATCATGGCATGTTAACATTATATCAAATTCACAAACCTCAAGCAATCTTATAGCATTCTCTATAATATAGGTACCTAAATCCTTTGGTTGCCCACTAACTTTCGTTACACTTATATAATAGAATTTTTAGGCCTCTATACACCAAATTTCAACTTTGAACAATTTTTTTCCTAACATTCTAAGGGTACCTATGGAGTCTCACAAAACTTTAAGAAAAATTTTCTACATTATTATTATGATTTTTGGTAGAGAATTTATAGGGGTTTAAGAAGAAAAAGAAGGCAAAAAATGGAGGAAGAAGATGGAATTGTCATTGGCAGCCAAAGAGAAGAAGTGAGGTAGACATGGTAGAGAGGGAGGTTAGTTAGCAATATAGGTAGATGTACATGTGGCATGGGATTGATATGGGTGAATGGGTGGCTTGAATGGCAACACATGGTGCTCGAGCTTCTTGAAAAATTCCAATTTTAGTTGAAATTTCACGCAATTTTAAAAATTCATCTAAACCTCTAAAAATAATTATGTCTATTCTAAAAATACTTGATTGGGCCTATTTAAGGCATCATAAAATTTCAAGTCAAAATTCCATCGGCAAGTAAGTTAACTAATTTCTCAAAAAATTGAGAAATTTCAAAAAATTACAAAATGACCACAAAAAATTAACATTCCTTCACCAGTGAACTCACTGGAATTTTTAACCTTTAGAGAATGATATTTTTAGGTCTGTCTAGGCACATCCAGGGTCATTCCTGGCCTAAGTCCATCTAAGGCTATGATTCATTAGCTTATGGCCGAAATTGAATTATTGGTTCTGTTAAAATTTTAAATTCATTTGTTTGGCCCTTTGATGTTTCATGACAAGTACGCCCCTTCTAAAGCCTTACGAAGGTGTCATGACTCACCAGGAATATTGTTTGAGTCCTAAAGGTACTGTTCACCAAGCCCCAATTTTTAGGCATTACAATTCTTACCCACTTATATAATTTCATCCTCGAAATAGCCTGGTGAAAATAAGTGTAGGTACTAAGCTTGCATTTGCTTCTCACTTTCCTAAGTAGCTTCTTCTGTATTATGATGCTTCCATAACACTTTGACTAGTGGTATTATTTTATTTTGTAGCTACTTCACTTCTCGAGCTAGAACCTATACTGGTTCTTTCTCATGTGTCAAATCTAGCTATACTTAGATCTTTTCCACAGGTATCACATGTGATGGATCTAATATGTGCTACCTAAGCAACAATACATGGAACACATCATGGATTTACTGCAACTAAGATGATAAGGCTAGCCTGTATGCCACTAGCTCCATACGTTCTGTAATCCCATAAGGACTAATGAATCTAGGACTAAGCTTTCCTTTCTTACCAAACCTGAGCACCTTCTTCCATGAAATTACCTTAAGGGAAACTTTCTCACCCACTTTATATTCTATATCCCTTTTTTTAAATTAGTATAGGATTTCTATCAATCTGTGGTAGCTTTCAATCTCTCTCTTATAACCTTAACTGTATCCTCTGTGTCCTTGATCAAGTCAATTCCCATGAGCTTGCTTTCACCCACTTCACTCTAACACAAAGGGGCTCTGCACTAATTGTCATATAATGCCTTATAGGGTGCTAGACCCAAACTAGCTTAATGGCTATTATTGTATGTAAATTCTACTAAAGAAAAATACTAGTCCTAGCTTCCTTTGAACTCTATTGCATAGCTATGTAACATGTCTTCCAGTATTCGTATCACCCGTTCTGATTGCCTATCTATCTGAGGGTGAAAAGTTGTATTGTATGTCAATCTAGTACTAAGAGCTTCATGCAACTTCTTCCAAAACCTAGAAGTGAATCAAAGGTCTTTATCTGAAATGATAACTACCGACACACCTTAAAGTCTCACAATTTCATCAATATACAATCATGCCAGCTTCTCTAAAGAGTAGTCCATCCTCACAGGAATAAAATGTGCTATCTTGGTCAGCCTATCTACAATCATCCACACAACATTATAGTTGTTCCAAGTTAGTGGTAATCCCATCACAAAATCCATGGTAACCTTCTCTAATTACCATTCTGGTATTTTAATTAGATGTAATAATCTAGAAGTAACTTGATGCTCAGCCTTTACTTGCTAACATGTCAAACACTTAGCTATATATTTTGCTTTGTCACACATCATCCTTAACCACCAATAGTGAGGTTTTAAATCCAGATAAATCTTTGTACTACCTGGATTCATGGAATAAAGAGCTTTATGTGCTTCTCTCAAAATCTATGTTCTCAAGTCCTTTTCATCATGTACACACAATCTGCCATGGTAATATAAATATCCATCCTCTCTCAGTTCAAACATAGTGGTCTTTCCTTATTTTACTTTACTTATTATCTGTGTTAGTTGTCTAACTCATGCATGTATCTCTCTTACTATTGCTTTAAATTAGGCTTGATCTATTATTCAGCTAAAATTGCATCTCTCTCTTTATACACCATTCTAACATTCATTGCTTTCATTATCACTATGAACTTTTAGCTCAATGTATCTATAACTAAATTAGCCTTTCCCAAGTGGTTGTTTATCAGGCAATCATAATCCTTGATCTACTTTAACCACTATCACTACTTTAAGTTTAAATCATTCTAGGTGATGAGACATTTCAAACTCTTATGACTAGTGTAGATGTAAAACTTTTCACCATACAAATAATGCCTCTAAATTTTCAGTGAAAAAACAATTACAGCAAACTCAAGATCATGGATATGATAATTCGTCTCATGTGGCTTTAGCTACCTAGAAGCATATGCTACTACTTTACCCTCTTGCATCAGTACACATTCGAGTCTATTGTGCGAAGCATCATGATAAATGACAGAGTCCTTCCTTTGTTTAGGTTAAACAAGGATAGGTGCTTTAGTTAGCATTATTTTTAGTATGTCAAAACTCTCCTGACATTTGTCATCGTATTCAAACTTTACATTCTTCCTTATCAACTTTGTTAGTGGTGCTACAATCATTGAGAAACCATTTATTAATCTTGAATAGTAACCAAGTAATCCTAGGAAACTTTATATCTTGATCATATTTGTAAGAGGTTCCTATTCCAACATAGCTTTAACCATGTTGGGATCAACTTTTATGCCATTTGCTGACACAACATAGCCTAAGAAAGCCACTTCATTCAGCCAGAATTCACATTTACTTAGTTTAGCATATAACTGCTTCTCTCTCAGAGTCTATAACACTACTCTAAGGTGTTGTTCATGTTCCTCCCTAGTCTTATAATACACTAGAATGTTATCAATAAACACCACCACAAACTAATCTAAATATGGTAGAAAACCCAATTTATTAAACCTAGGCTGTTAGAGTATTAGCGAGTCTAGATGGCATCATTAGGAACTCATAACACCTATATCTAGTTTTGAAGGTAGTTTTACGTATATTAGACTCTTTAATCCTCAGCTTATGATACCCTAATCTCAAGTCAATCATGGAAAAGACACCAGCACCTCAAAGCTGATAAAAAAGATCATAAATCCTAGGTAAATGATATTTATTTTTCACAGTCACCTTATTCAACTACCTATAATCAATATATAACTAGATCATCCCATCTTTCTTCTTTATAAAAAGAATAAGTGCTCCCTTTGGTGAAGTACAAGGCTTAATGAAGCCCTTGTCTAGCAATTCTTGCAACTACACCTTCAACTCCTTCAGTTCTATAAGTGCCATTCTATATGGTGTAATAGATATAGGTGAGGTATTAAGATATAATTCAATGTTAAAATCAAGCTCCTGCTATGGAGGTTGTTCAGGTAAATATTCAAGGAACACATTAAAAAATTTAGACACAAGTGGGACCTGATCAATGATAGATGTAGGACTACTAGTGTCAATCATATGGGCTAGGTATACCTCACAACTGTTATGAATGAGTTGTCTAGTTGTAACAACTAAGATGAAGCTATTTAGGGAATTTTTCTCACTCACAACTATCACCTCATATCCTTTTACTATTCAAAGTGTAAGCCTCTTGTGTTCCTTGTCAACTATAGCTTGATTGTCATATAACCAGTCCATACCCAAAATGATGTCAAATTCATGAGAAGGAAGTTCAACAAAGTCTATAGGGACTAATAATTTTTGGATTACAAGTGTATAATATCTATAAA
The DNA here is from genome assembly GCA_948208565.1 of Hura crepitans. Taxonomy (NCBI): domain Eukaryota; kingdom Viridiplantae; phylum Streptophyta; class Magnoliopsida; order Malpighiales; family Euphorbiaceae; genus Hura; species Hura crepitans. The sequence continues at coordinate 5,341 of CANXYI011492184.1, forward strand.
CTTTATTCACTATCACACTCTTTGCAATTGGATTACTTACATGAATGTTTATACCTTAAACTCTAGTTCTAAACCCCTATCTTTTTGCTTGTAAAGTGTAAATACAAGAGTGAGTGGATCCAAGATTTATTAAAGCCAAAATTGGTGCATCAAATAAATAAAAAGTACCAACAATGACATTTAGAGCCTTTGCCTCCTCATAAGTTTTGATGGCATATTGTTTGCTAGAGCCTGTGCCTCTAACCTGGTCCCCTGACTATTGCTTAGTTAGTCTCCTCTATTCTGTCCCTATCCTCAGTTCTTAAGTACTACTAATGCTAGAGTTTGAGTAGCTTTAGTCTGCCTCTGAGGTTAATCCCTCTGGTAATGGTTTCTAACCCAACAAGTGAAACACTTTCCCCTTCTTGTCTGCCAATACTGACCCTAATGTCTTCTAGTACAAGACTAACAAGTCGAGGGTGTACCCTTAGGTTTTAATGTTGGTGCACTAAAGGGTTGTTGAGGTGGTAAGGCCTAGGTACAAAAGCACGACCAGACCTTTGTGACTGGGGCAATCTCTATGATTGTTGCACATGTTGAGACTGAGACTAGGTCTCTCTCTACCTTTTACTAGCTCTAAGTGTTAAGCTAGCCTGACCTGATGTGAAAGGCCTCTTCCTCTTAAAAAAGTCCCTCCTTTGTCTTAACATCTTTTCCATATCATAGGCCACTACTACCAAAACTACAAAGTCTACAACCTTCAGGTTGGCCATTTGCATACATAACTTTACATTAAGGCCTTTCAGGAACCTCTTGCACCTTTCATCTTTAGGAGGTATAAATTTCTCTACATATTGACTCAATCTTGTAAAATCTTTCTCATATTCTGACATAGATCTTCTTCCCTACTTCAAGTCAAGGAACTTTTATCTCTTCTTATTTGTATAAGACTCTTGGATTTAGCCCTTCTTAAACTGTTGTAGAAAGAATTCCTAAGTTACATCTCCTACTACTTTCATTTTCTTAGTTGTGTCCCACCAATAGAAAGCTTCCTTCTGGAGAAGAGAGGTAGAACACTTTTGACTTTCCTCCTATCTACACTCTAACTGTTCTAAAATTTCAAGTGTCTTTTCTAGCCAATACTCTACCCTAGTTGCATCATCTTCCCTAGTTCCCAAAAAATCTACTGCTCCTATCTTTTTAACCCTCTCCAAATATGCCTTTTGTGGTATAGCTAGAGGTGGAAGGGGTACAAGAGTTAGTGAAGGAGGTGTGGGAGCGTGTGTTGTTATGTGTCTCAGCAAATCTACAATCTACCATAGAAGTGCTAGAGATACCTAAGCCTATGGCTGTGGCTGGTGCACTACATCACTAAATTTAAGCCTAGCTGCATCGACTGCTGCTCCTTGAACAATGGTAGGAGTATGAATAGCTACCTCTTCTCTTCATTCTCCTGGAATCCTTTCACTCATCCTGTATCACTACAAAAGAACAACCTATCAAACTCATTGTAGTTTAGCTTACCATAAAATCAAATCCTAGACACTGGCACTAATGTAAAAGACTTAGGAACACCTAAACCTAGGCACTGATATCACCTAATCTACACCCATACCAGATTCCCTAAGAAACCAAATAGATGGTGCCATTTCCTACTTGGTAAACCATTTTGAAATTTCTCTAGTCCTTATTCATTTAACACTTATTATTTTATTTATTTATCAAACAAATGTTCCCTAAAACTCCAGCTTATCCCTCAAACATTATTATATAGGTCATAACAAACATCAAAATTAATTTTTTAGGCAGTAATTAATTCCACAAAAATTCAGGCAGCATAACATCTACCTAGGTAACATTTCCAAAACTATACATCTATGAGAAAAACACTTTTAATAATAATATTGACACTTATCATAACCAAGACCCTTTTGGACCTCCAATATCATCACACATATCATAGCCAACACATAGGGCCTCAGACCCACAATCCATAGAAAATAAAAAAAATAAAATATTCAAATAAAGGCCTTTATATAATCATCCACTTTAATCTTAAAATATATAGACAACTTTAGCTGCTATGCTAACTATGCCCAAAACCCATACAATATACATGAGTGCCTTTTATAAACCATAAAAAAGAGCCACAATATATACCCTCAATTACGTCACTACCACACTACAAAATCTAAAGAGGCTATGCTTTTATCTTCTACTACCTGCTCACCAGGACACCGATACACTAAGTATGAAACTCAATGGTGAATTTCATATAATAAAACATGTCATACAAGCGTATATACATCATATAAAGTCCATGTCATAAAATAATATTATTTTATTATTATGTCTCATTATTTAATTTATCAGTCTAATGCCATTATTTTATCTATTCATAAATCCCATTATCATAGACAATCCTAGTTCATTAAATTTCTTTTCATTATTTAAGCTTGCTAAGATAGATAACTCTTTAAGACACTGGATAAATGGAAAATTAAAAGTTATGTAGTTGCCCACATTTTGGACCTTGGTAGTTGCACCTACCTAGTCTAATAGTAGGGATTAGTTTATAGGAACCTCCTAATACTAGATAGTAAGGATAGCAAGGATCAGTCCTTGGACCTCTTAATACCCTTAAAATTAACGTCAAGCAATTTTGGAGTATAGCAAGGATTAACCCTATGGGAGCACCCAATATCCAAAATCAAGCAAGTGGGTAGTAGGGATCAAACTCGTAGACCTCTCAATACCCGAGTGTGCATGGCCTAAATATCAGGACCTTGGTGGTTGCACATACCTATATAATCATAATGATTAGGCCTAAAAAGGACTAATACCTTTAGCAACTACAAATCCCTAGTTGACTGATCAACCCATCTAGTGGGTGTCTAACTATTAGGCCAACTATCTATTCATTTGTTTTATTCAACTATAGATCAATTATTTAATTATTTTTATGTGATCCATACATTGTTATAAGTCCTTTTTATTAGTTCATTTTTCTATAAGACAGTTATAGGTCATTTTTGTTAAATAGTTGTAAGGCATTTCATAGATAATTGTAGGTCATTCTTTATATCCATTTTAAGTTACTATTCTAGGTCCTTTTATGTGCATATTTTATATTCCAAGTATAGGTCTCTCTCATAAGTTCATTTCTAATGATATAGTTGCGGGCCGTTTAATTTTTGGGACACAGTTATAGGTCAATTACAACAATTCATTACACATTTCCTCATACCATTTCAAGCCATATTAATATGCCATTCCAAGCAACATATGATCTCTTTCCATTCAATCCAATATGTCAACAATATTGACCTCACATTGCCATCAAAATCAAATACATCATTCAAACTATATATTGCTCTTTAGGCATATTTTGGTCACTTTTTAGGCCATTTTATACCATTTCCATGACACCATTTCTTTAGCATAAGTTTCACTAAAATATTACCACATTTACACTACCTTTATTTACTATACATTAAGCCATATTTATACATATGTTTACTCATGATTCATGCCATAAATATGTCACATACATCTCACACACCACATGATTTACCATTACACATCATGTACCATGCTATACATATATGCCAAACCATAACATACCTTATGACCATTCACATATCATGGTCACACATATTTACATTTCCACATTTCCTCACACACACACATTTCAGAACATATTTAAATCTTGTTACACCATATCTATATGCCATGCCATGCCCACCTTGTCATACCTCTCGGCTATGTCATGATTATGCACATACATATGCATTTTTCCCCCTAGTCACATACATAGCATCATATTCACATGCGAATAACACTATAACACATTTATTCTAATAACTCCCATACATATACCCTGTCTATCCCTCTCGGCCATAAGGACACTAAGCACACACATATATTTTTCTCACCAATTTCACAGACATGCATCCATAATCATGCCACACATTACATTTCCCCCCACTTATATCATGTATACATGCCCTATCACCATACATATACCATGCCACACATGAACATACCTCTCGACCATATGCCTATAATGCATTTACATACACTTTTCTCACCTATTTCACATCTAGATCATTAATTTCACATATAATAAAGCTAATGAGATGCTTAATCACACAATATAGACAAACACAAAGCTTACATATACAATTCCATACATCATTTCATAGCAATTCACATCCACACATGTCATGGCTTGTTAACATTATATCAAATTCACATACCTCAAGTAATCTTGTAGCCTTCTCCATATTATAGGCACCTTAATTCTTTGGTTGCTTACTAACTTTTCCTACACCTATATAATAGAATTTTTTGGCCTTTATACACCAAAGTTGAACTTTAGCCAAATTTTTTGAACTTCTAGGGGTAGCTATGGAGTCTCACAACCTTAAAGACAAATTTTTGCATTATTATTATGATTTTTTTATGGAGAATTAGTAGGGAATTAAGAAGAAAAAAAAAGAAAAAAAGAGCTAAAAGATGGAATTGATGTTGGCAGCCAAAGAGAAGAAGTGAGGTAGAAATGGTGGAGGGGGAGGTGAGTTGGCAATGTGGGTGGATTCCTATATGGTGTGGGATTTATATGGGTGAGTGGGTTGCTCGGGTGGCAACACATGGTGCCCGAGCTTTTTGAAAAATCCTAAATTTTGCTGAAATTTTTAGAAATTTTAAAAATTCATTTAGACCTCTAAAAATCATCATGCCTATTCTATAAAATCCTTAATTGGGCTTATTTAGGGCCTCATAAAATTTCATGTCAAAATTCCATTGGTAAGTCGACTAACTAATTTCTCAGAAAATTCAGAAATTCTAAAAAATTATCAAATGACCTTAAAAAATTAAAATCAATCACAAATGAACTTAGTGGAACTTTTGATCTCTAGGTTATGATCCTTTTAGGTTTGTCTGAGTACATCCCATGTCAATCCTAGCCCAAGTCCATATAAGGCTACGATTTAATGGCATATGGCCTAAAATGAATTATTGGTTTTGCTAAATTTTTAAAATCATTTGTGTGGCCCATTTTTTTGCCTTTTAAAGTTTCATGACTAGGATGCCCCTTCTTGCACCTCACGAATGTGTCTTGGCTCCCCAGGAACATTATTCGAGTTTAGGAGGTACTATTCATAAAGTCTTAATTTACGGGTATTACAAATACCTTTTTAAATCCTATTTATATTAGGTATTTTACATTAGCAAAGTTTCTTGAATAAAGACAATAGATAAAAACAATGAGATAAACTCCACACCATAATTTGGATAGTGAATCCTTTGTTGATCAGTACCCTATCTTTAAGTATTACATGACATACTAAAGCACCAAGTTATGTATACTTCTTATTTGAAGTAAAAGCATGAAAGTCAGAGTATGCCACTCTAAACATAAGATAGTGGTCTCAAGTCTAAGTTGTACCACTAATATGGTGACATGCTTTCACTCATATAGATTAGGTATTCACATAATACCCCAAAAATATTTAGCAAAAATTAAATATGGAAATAAGGTCATAATTGCAATTTTCAAATAAATAAAGGATTAAAATATAATTCTGCATCATAATAATAGACCTTAGTATAATTTACACATGATAAAGTGTAGCTATTAGATGAATGTTAAAGATGCAATTGAAGCCACCCATTCAACCCATATAAGTAGCTGAATGAATAGTAGAAAGGAGAAAGAAAAATTGACATTCTTTATTCCTCCCTATTGTTCTTCATATTCAAGGGCTTTCCTATAAGTTTTTTAGTGCACTATTATTAAAGGTAACATATTTATAATGCTTGTGTTTTGAGGCTCCATGAAAAGTGCCACTAGGCTTAAAAAGTGTGCTTGGGTTGCTAGGTCACTTGCATGTAAACCGAGGTAGTGACACTGGTCATAAAACTTTGAGGGGCTTTAATTTGATGGAAAAGGCAAAATTTAAAAATTTAGCAAAACCAATAATTCATTTTAGGCTATAAGCTACCTCTCTATATAATAAAAATTTTACAGGTTAGGAATGACACAGGATGTGCCCGGATGGACCTAAAAATAGTAGACCTTAAAGCTTAAAAATTTCACTGAGTCCATTAGTGAAAGAATTTTTAGATTCTGAGGTCGTCTGTAATTTTTTGTAATTTTTTAGGTTGGCACACAAATTAAGGTAGTTTGAAAACTACCTTATCAATGGAATTTGGCTGCAAAATTTATGAGTATGTAGAAGGGATTAAAATATGAATTTTAAAATAAATGGTGTAATTTTTTGAGATCCGTATGAATTTTGGTGAATTTTTCAAAGTTACCAAAAAATTGAGACTTGTCAAGATGGCCCAGGTGGTTGTAAACCTACCCTCACACTTGCCAACTAGCCTAGGGCCCTTGAAAGTGGCAAGACTAGTGGACAAGTGGAAAAATCCACTCACATAGAAGAGAACATTTTCCTTTGGCTGCCAGCGGGAACCAATGCTAGCTTTACCTTTCTCTCTCATTTTCATCATTTTCTTTATCCCAATTCCAG
>CANXYI011492287.1:0-14164 GCA_948208565.1 Hura crepitans
TGACACATACTAAGACTGAATAGGATAAACTCTATTTGACACCTTATTTCATGGGAGAGTCTTTAGTTGTGTCCTTGAGTTGTCACAAGGGGTAATAGACTTACAAATATGATGTTGCATAGTTGATGTAGTTACTTAATGTTATTATTTGATGACTTTAATATTTGTATAAGTGTTTTTCTATAGGTAAATTTTTGTTACGGCATCCAGGCGGTCGTTACACTACTGAAATTTAGTCTTAAAATATCTTTTAATGAAATAGGTTTCTATAGAATGATGAAGACAACAAATGAGTTTAACTAGTAACCTCCTTTTCAAACCCTTAAAAGGATCATTATCTTCAAGTTTAAGTATAAGCTTACTTGTAATACCCTCTCTTTTAGATAATTAATAGTATTTAAGGAGTAGATGTTATAGTTATGGTATTAGAGCAGGTCTTATGGTTCTAAGATTATAGTGTATGTACATGCCAATTCTGTATAAGAGTATGTCTAGATCTTAATGCATGTGCTACCTAATTAAAGTTATTTAATAGATATAGAAAAGTGCCATCAGACTCACTTTAAATCATTGGCAGTGTTATGAGTAGAGTGGAGTAGGAAATTATGTCCCTTCCCTAAAGCTACCCTTAGTAGCATACTCATAGTTAGCCTTAGAACATGAGATTTTTCATCAGTACTTTACTGAGGTATTCGAATTTATAGTGAGAGTCATCTCATTAGCAATATCATCTCCTCTATCATTCTCACTTTTAGTTACAAAGTGGGAACCCTTAATAGATAAGCTGTGAAAATATGGAATCAGAGTGGCACAGTAGAAGCATGGTGATATTTGAATAGTTGTGAAGTATTTCTAGTGATAGTTTAAAGTGTGTGGTATATGTTAGCAATGAGTGCTTATTAAGGGCAATAATGTCTACCAATGTCATGTTAAATTATTTTAGGTTGAAGGAGAGGATGATAAACATCTAAAAGTGGCGCAGCAAACCTCGATAAGAAGATATGGTATGCCTAAATAAAAAGTGTAATTTTGGGATAGAAAGGATGACTTCTTTGGCATATAGGGTAATGGTATTTGGGATCTAATTGGAATCTACCAAAATTACCCTTAATAGTTGCACTAAAAAGATAAGTGCTACTTATATAGGAAAGATGTTGCAATTATGAGGACCTTAAGAATTGGAGGCATGTGTCCACACGAAATGAGTAAAAAATAAAGTAGTATAGGTAAGTGGAATCATTGAGAAATTGTGATTGTTTAAATGATTAACACCCTGAAAAGGCCTCTTTTCTGGAAGATACATTAAGTCGAGAAAGACTATTAATTACCTAACCATACAACTATGATAGATTCTTTCCATTTATAGTGTGCCAGGAGTTAATGGTATAATTAGTTAGGCAGAAGTAAAGCTGACAATAGTGGAAGACATATGAATAATAATGGAATTCAAGTTAGACTCTTTTTATTCAAACAAGTACTAAAAACTCAAGGAAGGAACTTATGGATATCGATTGTTATTGGCCAAGCCTAAGTGAGGGAATGAGAAGAAAGCTAAAGTGATGAAATGGATGGATGTATACATCATTGAGACATGTCCCAGTTTTAAAAATTTTAGATTTAAGAAAAAATTGACAATACGAATAGAATACAACTGCTCCTATGTAATAGACATAAGAAACCAGGAAGTATCAGGCTTAGAGATATGATAATGGTGACCAGGAAACCGAAAAGGTATATAAGCAAGTGAAATGGGTATTAAAAGGTAACCCCAAACCTCAGACACCTTTGGGTTATTTAGAGTAGTCTAAGCCCCTATTTAAAAGTGAGGCCAAGCCATCAGAAACATAAGTGATGGGGTCACCTTATACCTCCTGAAAGAGGATGCAATTTAAGCATTAATGAATTATTAGACCAAGTTAACATAATTACTGTTAGTTAAAGTAGATTTTTCCCTTAGGAAACTAACAGAGTTATACAATAGAGGTTTACCCCTAGATTCTAATAGGAACCATATGAAGCCTTTAGTAATAACGGGTCTAAGATATGTACTATCCTATGGAAGATATGATAGATTGGCATAGTAGTCTACAAAAGATTGACACCTAAGGTTGGAAAGGGGCAGGATATATCAAAGTAACACTACCATAAAGGCATGAACTCACCCTTACCTATGCACCTATTTTAGTAGAGTGAATAATAATTGGAAACCCACCTTGCCCATAAAGAAAAATTGTAGTTATACAGACTAAAATAATCAAAATCATAGGAAATAGAATATTCCTTATCTAAGTGTTGTGGCATAAGTATAAATAATATCGATTGCAAAGGAAATGGAATGTCCCTGAGTAGTAGTACCCTAGTTATTCTTTCTAGGTATGTATCCTTATTTTGTGGATGAAATAAATTAAGTGGGGGAGAATTGTCACACCTATAACATTTTAAGCTTGGCAAATTAATTAGCAAGCTTAGGTTAGAAAAGAGAGATTAAATATAAGGCAACCAAATTAATTTAAAAAAATAATAATTAATTACGATTAAAAGAAGAGAAAATAAAAATGGGACAAATCAACTTAAAAAGTCAACAACTTTCTAGAATTTTTGGTGGCAGCAGGATTTAAAATAAAAGGGAAAATGTAAGACATGGAAAAAAAAAAAGAAGAGGACCATAAAAATGAAAAATAGCAAGCATCTAAGCTAAACAGCAGGAGGATTGAATTTCTAGATGGAATTGGACAAAGATAGAAAAAACTATTGGAACACAACAAGGAGATACAATAGCTAGTGCAATAGATGGTTGTTGTAAAAGGGAAGCGACATGGTGTAGAAGCTTGCTGGAATCATCAGTAGACAATAAAGGGGAATGGCATCAGGTACCATGAACCACTGCTGCTATAAAGGGTGCCAGGTATTAGCCATGAGAAATAACAAGCTACTGGTATGGTGTATAGTGATAAGAAATTTTAGTAAGGGAGTGTCAAGGTGATAAAGGTGTACCACTGTAGCAATGGGTGTTAAAGGTATGAGGTATGCAATATCCTCTTTTTGAACTATGATTTTATAAGAAGAAAAAAATATATAAAAGAAAAGGGAGAGTAATTCTATTGCTATACACAGCAACTGCAGCTATTGGCGCATCAGGGCGCTACTGCTGCAGCTATAGTGTGCAAACCCCGAAGGTTGCTATGGGTGAGTTCAGTGGTGATAGCAGGAGTGAGGGAAGCAAAAGGTGTTAGGGGTGTGATGTGGTTCAAAAATCAGCCAGAAAAAAGGGGATAAAAACAATTACTACTATTGCTTGAGGGGACAACTAGTGGGAGGCAAAATGCATCTAATAGAAGCTATAGTTGTCATGGATTAGGGACAATAGTAGAAGGTCATTAAAGCAGGAGGAGTGAGGATAATGCAAAATTTTAGCAAAAACTACATGAAGGTACAATTACTATGACCATGGGAAACGAATGGCAGTTACTATCATGCACATAGCAACTATAAGAGGAGGAACGGTGAGATTCTACTCCGGGAAAAAATAGATGGCAGTAGCAATAAAGGAGGGAACTAATTGAGGTACAACAATAATAATAGTTATGCAAAATGATGGCTAGGAAGGGATAATCACAAAGGGATAATGAAAGGGAGGTTTAGAGATTATGGGGTTGAAATTAAGCACAAATAGCATTTAAAAAGAAATATATTAACACTACCTAGCTGAAATAAGTATAATTCATAGAGGAACTATTGTTTTTTATGAATAAGTGATGAGAGGAAATGTAACACCCCCTATCCATTCCTGAAGAAAATAGACAAAGAGTGCTACTTCCTATAGGTCACCCATCCTTAAATTTTCCCAAGTCTCATTCGTTTAATGCTTATGGCTTCTTTTAACTTAGTGTCATGTCTTGACTAATTTGTAAATATTATTATATAACATTCTAATACTGACTAGTTTAGTTTGATAAAACACATTTTTAGGTCTATTATCCATTTTACAAAAAATTAGGTAGTATAACGGCTACCCGGGTGAAAAACCAAAAAATTTTCCTACCCGGAAACACTTTTATAACTGTCTCCCACATATTCCACAACTCCTGGACCATTCTAGTTCCCAAAATCTTATAACACATAGTCAACAACATCAACAAAGGGTCTCAAACCCATAACATATAAACATATATTATAGTCATGCTATACAACTTACTTAGACATACATATTAATCGGTTTAGGTTGATTAAACAATCATTAACCTATGTTTACATTATACAATATCTAGGACCCTGTCATTATATACATCTACACATGTACATAAGTGCCACTACTAACCTCTCTCAAAAGTACAAAAAGATTACCCCAAAAAGTGAACAACTATACTGCATGTGATAAGGCTAGCTAGCTAATCTCATCTACAACCTCCGCATTGGAACACTGACACCCTGAGTATAGACTTAGTGGTAAAATTGATATAATAAATGCATGTCATGCATGTATGTATACATAAATGGTATAAGATGCATCATAACATGAGTGGTGAAGTCATTACATGTAATATTGTCATATACACCTCAACTAGGTGTTACCCTTAGTGACTTGTCATGTAAGTAACCTGGTTTGATATGTTTCGATGAGTTCCATTATCCAGCTATTATTTTTACTTATTAACCATTAATAGTGGTCACATTATATTACCTTCTTATTATTTCTTTATCATTTAGCCCCATGATAGACAGACTACACTTTAAGACACCAGATAGCGGGATATATACTATGTAGTGGCTCACATTTTGGACCTCGATAACTGCACCTATTTGGCCAGATAGTAGGGATCAACTTCATGGAACCTCCTAATATTAGACTAGCAGATAGCAGGGATCAGTCCATAGACCTCCCAATATTTATAAAGAGAATAGTAGGAATTAACCCTATGGGATGTCCCAATATCCCAAATCATCATATCCATCATCAAGCTAGTGGATGGTAGGGATTAACCCCGTGGGACCTCCTACTATCCACAATCAATCCAAAGGGTAGTAGGGATCAGCCCCGTGAGACCTCTTAATACCTGAGTGTGCAAGGCTCAACATTAGAACCTCGATGGCTGCACCTGCCATATCCATTATATAATAGTGGCCCCAAAAGGACCAAACTGCCTAGCAGCTGCTAATTCCCTAGTTAACTAGTCAACCCATCCTGTGGGTGTCTAATTGATAGGCCTAACTTCTAATTAAATTTTATTCGTTAGTTATCAGTCATCTTTTAATTATTATAGCATTACTAATATCTCACATGTACCACAGGGATACACTTACGCACATGTCCCAATTACGGGCCATTTTTTACAAAGCACTATTCATATGGTCAATTTTCCTCATGTTACTATTCATTTGGTCATTCTTGTAGGTGTCACTATTCATTTGTTCATTTCCTTGCCATCAAAATTTTCATGTCATTACGTACACCAAACTTTAAGTCATTCTTTCTTCAACTATCACACATCAATACTATGGTCGATTCATGCTTCACAGTTATACCATTATTTCCAAATGCTAATGACCATTTTCTTATGCCATTTCATGTGACAATATTACGGAACAATTTAGGTCATAAGTCATTAAATCCTTATTTATCTCATCCTATTTCTTGTATTCATTTTCCTATCTTTGTTTTTATGCCATTTAGATGTCAATGCCATACATCCCATGCCATATACATATACACATACCACAACATACATAGACACACATTTCGATCATTACAAGTGCACACACTTACACTTATTTTCTCTCACCCAAATCATGCATACACCAATATTTCCATGCCATAAACCTAATTACACCATCAATTTACATCAATTCGATGCTAACCCTAACTTATAAGAATTCCATACACATGTTCACACACAAAAACATACAAACTTATATGGCATGTATTAATTATAGTAATTCCAAATACCTAGGGTGTGAGAACACCCCTTTTCCACGACTTTAAGGCCTTGTATGTGCTTTTCCTTCACTTCTCTCTCTTTGCCTAAACATACACATTTTCAACTTAGAAAAATTTCCAAATATTCTACAAAGCTCTAATTTAAAATCTAAAAACACGATTTCTCTTAGAATCACTAAGCTACCTAAAATAAAAATCAAAATTGGAAAAACATCACTTACACTTGATTTTGGCACTATTCACCCCAATGGAAAATCTCTCTTTCTAGGCTATATTTTGGGATTTTACCACTTAGAATGAGCTTTAAAGACCATGGAGGGTTGGAACCATATGATTTTTGTGAAGTTTAGAGGTGTATGGAAGGAGAGAGAAAGTCAAAATGGTGGAATGGTAGAAGGAAGGTGGCGTCGGCTTTTTGGGAATTTTTTGGGGAGAAGATGAAGATTACACATGTGACACTCTCATATGTGTAAACCTTTATATATTAGTGAGGTAGAAGTCCTGGATCATGACATGTGGTGATCTAACAGTCCGTATTCACTTAGTTTCTTTTTGAATTTTAGAAATTCATTTTAATTTCTATAGACCTACAAAAATACTTATTTTAGTTTTAAAAATCCTCAATTAGGCCTATTAAGAGGTCTATAAAATTTCAAGCCCAAATTCCAAAGACAACCCTAGTTACTATTCACATGTAAAAACAAGAAATTCTAAATGAATATTATATGATCTCAAAAAATTACAATTCCTTCACCAACATATAGATTGGAATTTTTGAGGTTCAGGGTATGGTATTTTTGGGTCTGTCCGGGCACATCCTGAAGCTATCTCGATAAAAACTCATTTTATGTCACTATTCACTAGTTCTTGGATTGAAATAATTTATTGGTTCTACTAAATTTTTAAATTATTTTATTTTATCCATTTTTTGCCCCATCAAATTTTTATAACCAATACGCCCCTTTCTAACCTTACTAAGGTGCCTCAACTCCTAAGGAGCACTATTTAAGCCTCAGAGGTACTGTTCATAAGACTCTGACTTATGGGCATTATAGGAAAAGTGGCCTAAACATAGACAGAAGAAAGAGAAAGGCCAAGCAATAATATGTGCAAGTGTAAAGGGATCAAGGTACGTACTCCTTTATCTCCTAATCTCCCTAACTATACTTGACAATTGTGTTTTATCAACTTGATTCCTTACAAGTACTTACAATATAGCACTAAGTAGGTTTCCATACATGAGTATATGTGCTACCTAGGCTACAAACCAAATAATATGTTTGGGACACAAATAACTAGGACTCATGTATGGATAGGGATAGAATCTTGGGTATTGTAGTCAGATTAATTGGACAGTTATGAAGTTATCATAGGATTACTAGAGAATAAATAGAACTAGGATGGGGGAACAGAGGAGTAATGTATAAGATGTAATTAAGAATCCAGAGATATGTAGGAATGATTCTAATTTCATGGATTAAGAGATTATTTTCAAGAAATGACCTCCTATGTCAGGAGCTAATCGACATTATCAATCATAAGGGTAATAAAGTACTGTGTAAACCAGACTCCTCATAACTTAACACCTCTAAAGGGACACTAAGTAGAGTGTGGGCACAGTGAAAATGCAACTAGACCTGAAGACCAATTTTTAAACCTAACTCCATTATGTAATGGGCATAATTAGATAATTCATATTAAGTGCAGAATAAGTTAATATTATTAAACAACTAAGTTCCAGTACCTCACTAAAACATGTCAGTAGCAAGCATATTTTATAAATTCAAGTGACCTATATATCCAATATTATAAATTGCACTACACATACTTTTAGATGGTTTTGCATGAGTAGAGTATTGGTAACAATTATACTTAGACCACACATCATACCAGCTATGCAGGAATTGCAATACATACTTATTGTGTATGACACCTCGGGTATATGAGCTAAGATAGATGCATACTTTTGTAAGTTAATAACAATTAGACATGAAAGAGTAAGGCACATTCTAAACCACACAAACTTAGGGTAAAATATGACATAAAGATACATATCTAATAGACATAAGTGGGAAGTTCTTTTAATTACATTTAACGTAGGAACCTTAGTAGATACGATATCAAAGTAATATTTATTACATGTGTACTCTTGAATAATTGCATGTAAATAATAGTTTATATTCAAATTTACAATACACACTTTAAATAGTATAATAGGTGTTCTTAGATTAGAGCCTTTGTACACGAGTGAATTACCATGCTGTGGTGATAGATTAAATAGTGTAACAATGATAGTCATGACCATGATTTACAACAGCAGCATATCTGTTGTATCATTATTTATAAACCCACAATATAGGTTGCCTTATGATTTATCAAGTCAGCATATATATTACAATATGATTTGTAGAAATAGTAGGTAAAATGCATTATAATTATAGAACTAGCATATATATTGTATTGTGATTTCTCACATAATCACATATAGCAATTCAAATCTCTCCACTAATCTAGTCTATATAAACATTTAAGGATCGACTTCAACTATATAAGAGTAGTCTGTAAAGAATAATGATTCTTTGAACATACTAATGCTATCAATTACAAAGCTAGTATTGAATTATAATGTAGTAAATTTAACAAATTGTAAACTTATAAAATAATAAGGTCAAGACACTATATATATTTCTTAATACATTAAAATTTAAGGACTGAAAAACTCATGACTTATAGCCTGGGGTAAACTTTTCAGAATCTAGGTGAGGGTATCTTTGGCATGCCAAAGAGGGATTTTTAGGTAGATTTGCAACAGCTAATAGCTTGACTTCAGTGCTGTATGAGGTATTTATAGTCATAGTGGCCAAGGCTTCTAGTATTTATTAGCTAATCAGTTATTTATTAGCTTACAGTAGTAGCTGGGGAATTGGAAAACCCTCATTGTCTCTACTTTTTAGCTTATAACTTTATCAGCCCCATTTACCCAACCTCAAGGTCATTCTAGGAAAGTATTACCCGTGCTCTAGACAGTCTCAACAAACTAGATTTTTAATGAAAACAAATAAATTTAACTTAAAACACAAATAACTAGCATTACTTATAAATTGGACTGTAATAGTAAATACACCAATATCTAATCATTAATGTGAGAAAGTTCATAAGTTAATGTAGAGATAGATATAACATATCTAGAATGCGTTTTATTTATACCATACCAGATTTATATGTTTCAATTTACAAGGTTAGCAAATTAAGCATGCTTAGCTATTTCACATGCTTAACATGGTAAACGAAACACATGTAACCCATTTACATATGAGACAAGGTAAAATCCACCTGCTAGTTAAAATTCGTTGTACATACATATAGTAGGTTGCATCAACAGCATCCTTTTCTATTTTTCTTTTTAAACAGATTAATTTGATTTTTAATTGAGTTATTAAAGTGTGAGATATAGACATATTGGAGTACCACTAAGCATATTTTGCTCAGCACATTGGTTTTGCCTCGCCCAAGTTTTAAAGGTATAAAGAAGTCAAGCAAAACTTTAGTTGCACTAGAAACACCAAAACAAGCATCAAGATCTTAATCTGTCAGAATTGGTTATACATATCATTCCTTCTTTTATTTAAAGTATCTAGTGTTTAAGATAACATGTAAAAACTATATTTAATCAAGGATCTATATATATAAGTAATGTAATATGAGGCATATGTAAATAGGTTAGTTTGAATATGTTTTATTTCATAGATCTAATATGTCATGAAAGTCACATGAGTTGAGATACATAAGGGTGTATGAGTTCAATTAAGATAGTTGTAGGACAACAGGTTGACACATGCTAAGACTTGACAAGATAAACCCTATTTGACATCTTCCTTCATAGGAGAGTCTTTAGTTGTGTCCTTGAGTTGTCATAAGTAGTGATAGACATATAAATGTGATGTCACAATGTTGATGCAGTCGCTTGATGTTATTATAATATGTGATGATTGGAGGATTTATTTTGATGACTTTACTATTTGTATAAGTGTTTTTATATCGGTAAATTTTTTTTATGGTGTCCAGACAGCCATTATGCTACCAGAATTTAGTCTTAAACTATCTTTTACTGAAACATGTTTCTATAGAATGATGAAGACAACAAATGAGTTTAACTAGTAGCCTCCTTTTCAAACCCTTAAGAGGATCATTAGCATCAAGTTTAAGTATAAGCTTACTTGTAATACCCTCTCTTTTAGATAATTAGTAGTATCTAAAGAGTAGATGTTACAATATATGTGTGTGATGATGTCAGAAAACTCTATTCTTTAAATCAATAAAAGCAACAGGAGCATTGGTAAGCCCAAATGGCATTACCAAAACTCATAATGGCCTTATCTCATCTTGAATGTTGTCTTCACCACATCGACCTCTTTTACTCTCAACTAATAATAACCAAATCTCAAGTTAATCTTAGAGAATATTCCCGCACCCTTAAGATGATTAAAAACATCATCATTCTATGGCAACGGATACTTGTTCTTGATAATCACTTTATTTAACTAACAGTAACCTACACACAACCGAAGAGTACCATCCTTTTTCTTTACAAATAATACAAGTTCTTCCCAAGGTGAAACACTAGGTCTAATAAAACCTTTGTCTAACAATTCTTAAAGCTGGGTCTTTAATTCCTTCAGCTTTGCTAGAGCCATTTTGTAAAGAGCTATGGATACAGGAGTAGGAGTAGGTAAAACTTTAATGCTAAACTCAAGTTCCCATCCTAGTGGCAAACCAAGTAACTCTTCTGAAAAACATCCATGAACTCTGACACTACTTATATATTACTACCATCTAGCTTCTCACAGGTATCATAAACATGAGGTAGAAAAGCTTGACACCCTTTTTTTAATATGCATCTTGCTATCATTACTAAGATAACATTGGATAGAAAATCTATCCTCTTACCCACAACTATAATCTCAACCCCATCATTATCTTTAAGGGTTAACCTCTTCAACTTACAATTTACTATAGCCTGATACTTGGATAGCCAATCAATGCCCAATATCAAATTAAACTTATCAAATGGTAGTTCAATGAGATCAGCTAAAAACTAATGTTCTTAGACTGTTAGGGGACACTTCTTGTAAATCTTATTTACTGTAACATGCCTAGAGGGTTGCTAACCAAAATTTCTAGGTCCATAAGTTCCAACTCTAACCCTCGATCTTATGCTCATGGTGTGCAAACATATAAATGTGTAAACCTAAGATTAATTAAAGTTAATATAGGTGAGTCAAAGAGATAGAATGTATCAGCTATGATGTCTAACTCATCAGCCTCCTCTCATGCCCTAATAGCATACTATCAAGTAGAAGCTCTGTGCTTAGCTCTAGACTCAGTTTTATCCCTCTGAGCTCCTTCTATCCTATCTCTCTTATCACCTCGGTCTCTTTTCTGACCTCAAGTAGATGTGTGCACAAACCTCTGACCAGTATCTGCTCTAGTAGGACAATCACATAGGAAGTGATCTGGTGACTCACACTTGAAATATACTCCTGGCTTACTCTTTTAGCATTCTCTTTTATGTCATTTATGGAAAGTAGGACACTGAGGAGCCCGGCCACCTCTAGTTGTGGAAACCGATGTGCTCGCTACTTGTGACTACTGTCCAGTGTTGCCTTTATTATGGTGTCCTTGAGTTGTCCTCTGAGACTGACCCTGCTTTTAAAACTACTGTGGCATCCTATGTTAACCACCTTTAAATCTCTTGCCTAGTTGCTATATATAGCTGGATGCTCCTAGACCAAAAGATCTCTTCTTCTAATAATACTCCCAATTCTCCTTTTGCATCTTTTCTATCGATTAGCAAATCGACACCAATTGATTAAAATTTTTTATTTTCATAAGAACTACTTGAGATTTGATCTCCACATGTAACCCCTTCTCAAAATGCTTGCACTTATCAGCTTCTATGGTAATGGTATCCTTCACATAGTGACTAAGCATAGAGAAATCTTTCTCATACTCCTCTATAGACTACTGCTCCTGTCTAAGGTCCATAAACTGTTATCTTCTATTATCTAAGTAATCATAAGGTATGTACTTTTTGTAGAATTCCTCTAAGAAGAAATCCCACATCAGCTCATCCTCTGTCTTATACTCAATCAAGCCATCCCACCATTTAAAGGCCTCTTCTTGCTGTAAAGAAGTAACACATATCACTTTCTCTAAAGGTGTACATTGCATCTGCTTCATTATCTTTTCAGTGTGATCCAACTAGTGCTCAGCTATTTTTAGATCAACTTCCCTTTTGGCTTTAAAATCCTCAACTCCCATTCTCTTGACTCTCTCCAAATAAGTCTTTTAAAGAACCAAGGGAATTTCTTACTGCTATAGAGCTAGCAGTGGAGCAACCGCTGTAGCCTGTCTCAGTAAATGCAATATCTCCTATACATAGGTTAGTGGAACTCCGGCTACTAATGTTGCCTGTCTAGTAGCACTCGCAAATGCTGAGGCCATTATATTATATTCTTTTCCCACGAACATGGAAGCTTGGTCCTCTTACTCTTCCCATGGTGCACTCATTGTAACTATAGGCATAAAAACAATTAGTAAGCCTCGATATAATTAAATTATTTTATGTATAAACTTGACTCCTATAGCACCCTTATACTACTTATGAATGCCTAAACCTAGCTCTGATACCACCAAATGTGACACCCCTTATCCGGTCCGGTTGCTTGACATGACTAAGGTGTGTAGCACATAACATGCTATTCTAACTCATAACATATATCTTATTTACTAACATATGACCATGTACGCTTAATTGGAAAAAATGAGAATTTTCAAAAACTTTTTTGAAAACCAAATTACATTGTCAATTTAGGAATCCTCATACCAAAATTTTGATAGCATAATGGTTGTACCGGGCACTATCCTAAATTTTTTTCTAGTAACCTATAATAATAAAAACACTTCTATATATTTTTCTCAATCAAAACCCAACTTTGTGATCCATCTGATCACTCCAAATTAACATTCTCAACATTATAGTCTCAACCTTAGAAAGAGATGTCAACATGAATTAAATATTCCAAAATAGTTTAAAATAAGATTTACAAAACATACACAAGCTTAATTTAAAAGACATTATAGTTTAAACTAAAGACTATCTACATCCATACTGACAGTGCCTTTTTATGTCTATACATTTCCATAATTTAATTACATACATCAAGAAGATACCAAAATAATGGCCTTCACTTTTGTCTTGATGTCATGAGGCTCAAGTACTTATTGTTCTAACCTATGCATTACAAATAAAATGATGCGCTAAACATTTCACTTAGTCGTGAAATCGATTTAAATCATGCATTATGCCATATTAATTAACCAATCCATGAAAAATTAATATCAAACATAAAATGCACAATTCATGATGCCTAAAATATTACATAGCCATACACTAGATATGTAATAGCATATAAATCACATATCACACCATTACACATAAATATGCTTATCACATATAAATTTATTCATTTATCCAACAAAAGAGAATTTCATCATAATTCTTTACATAATATCATTTTACTTTGCCTATAAAATCAAAACACATGTCCTATGGAAAACGGGAGTGGACAGCCAGTATGACCTCTATGAACCTAAAGGTCTATCTACCAACGTAAATTTGAAGATGAAACATAACATAACATGATAGCTATTACGACCATATATGAACCCAAAGTTCATCTACCAACATGAATTCAAAGATCAAACATAATTATATCTTTGGGTTAGACTAAAAGTGGACCCGTACACTAAAACATGAAATAGCACCATAATGCCCTAGCAGTTGCTAACATACCCCTAGTTGACCAGTCAACATATCCATGTAGGTTGTTTAGTATATGAGCAATCTAACATATTTCTTTTAATTTCACCAAATTAAATAGATTAAAAGTGGCTTTAACTTATATCCCTGTCAATAATTGACCATATTAATAAATTAACATAATTACCATTTAATTATAATCATAAACATCACAATATGGTAATACTAATTTTAATTTCTTAATCATTCATGCTTATAGACATATAAGCTTAACTTTGACATATTCATAATGTCTTATAAGCCACTAAAATCACCATTCATATATAAGGTAACAATTACCATGTTTAGCAACTCCCTTAAGCACAGTTTAATCTATCACCCATACTCAAATTCTTTAAGATCATTTG